>CAUYRB010074796.1:0-20873 GCA_963574695.1 Propithecus perrieri
TTTGGGCTATGTTCTTTTATCCATTCAGCCAGCCTCTGTCTTTTGAGTCCATTAACATTGCTGGAGCCCATTTTACCAAGCAAAGTATCACAAGAATGGAAAAACAAGCACCACATGTACTCACCATCACATTGGTATTAATTGATCAACGCTTACGTGCACACATAGTAGTAACATTCATCGGGTGCCCCGCAAGTGGGAGGGGGAGGAGGGGAAGGGTATATTCTCACCTAATGGGTGCGGTGTGCACCGTCTGGGGGATGGGCACACTTGTAGCTCTGACTTGGATGGGGCAAAGGCAATATATGCAACCTAAACATCTGTACTCCCATAATATTCCGAAATAAATATGTATATATATTAAAAAATCAATGCTGGTGGGACTTTTGCAGTCATTTGCAAACCTGCAGAGTGGCAAAAACTTTGAGTAGCCATACATACATCCTCCCAGTTGAAGTCAAACAAGGTGACACTCTCCTTGTTTTAGCCTTCACCATGCTGTAAATAAATGTCTGCTCCATGATCTATTTACTGCCAGATGCTTCACATTTGTGTGCTTTCTGCTGGTGGTTTTGCTGTTGAAAAGGGCCCCCAAGCATAGCGCTGCTGAAGTGCTGTCTTGTATTCCCAAGTACGAGAAAACCATGCTATGCTCTATGGAGAAAATACGTGTGTTAGATAAGCTTCCTTCAGGCACGAATTGCAGTGCCTTGGGCTGTAAGTTCAATGTGAATGGATCAACAATGAGTGTTAAATGAGGCGTCTCATGTATGTTTCTGAGGATATGTGAGGATGTATTGTATAAATTACAGCTTACCGCCAACAGCACTGTACTTGTTATTTATGCAACAAACACACATAACACAAGGTTACGCATGGACGGGTTGATGAAAATGTCATAATCAGAGGCTCACGGGAACCTAACTCTGTACTTCCCCTGGGAGCTGTTCAGTATTTGCTCATTTAGTGTCCCCAGTGACTTTATCGAACTGACACATTGAAGAGAATCTACAATAAACTCTGTGTCCGTGTGCAATTTTTATAAACCTGAAATATTTTGTATTTTAACATTTTGAAGTTCTTTTTAAAGTAATTTAAAAACAAAATAAGTCAACCCTTTAGTTTCGTCTCTATTTGGGGACAGTTTCCTTTCATCTTCCAAACGTCTGCAAAGCTACAGACAATGCTACTCAAAGTGGAGTCCAAGAAACGGCTGCCCCGCAATGCCCTGGGAGCTTGCAGGAAAGGTGGAATGTCTGGGGATACCAGAGCTCCCTCATCCTAACAAGCCCTCCGGGCAATTCTAACACATGCTCAAGTGTGAGAACCCGCTGGTCTGAGAACAACCGGTCTCACTGTCCATCCTTTCCTGACCATCATGGGAATTCAGAATTTAAGTATTTAAAAAAAGAAGAAGATGCAGTAGGGTATGATGATTCATTTCTTTAGTAGAGGCTTATAGAGATTTAATTAATAAATTAGGGATTTTAAACTAAAAAAAAAAAAGAATTTAAGAATTTTGAAGACTCCCCCCCCCCCCACCGATCAGTAATCTCTCACTTTCTGCACACCAAGATCTCTGAGAGCTTTAAAAATCATGGACACGCTTGTCAGTCGGTGCAAAGGCAATTTATGTAACCAAAGCGTTTGTATCCCCTAAGACTCTGAAATAAACAAGAAAAAATAAATAAATAAAAATAAAAATCATGGATGCTTGGTCTCTCTTCGCAGGGAGTCTGATTCCATGAGTCTGGCATGCAACCTAAACCCGTCGATTTTTTTTTTAAGTTCCCCTAGTGATTTTAATTTGCAACCAAGGTTGAGAACTTCTAGCCAACACAGCAAAGGATTGAGCTGTTAGCAGAAAGAAACGGAAAGGAGCTGGTGGTCTTGGGCGCCCCCTGCTGGCAAGAGGCTGTACCTCTTGCCTCCCAGCGATCTCAGGTGCCCGAGGGGAGGGGGAGGAGAAGGAGTCGGCCCTTGCAGGCTTCGAAAGAGTCCGCTGCACATATCTGAAGTCTGCTTGATGAGTGCGCAAGAAATGCCCTTTCTAGATAAATGCTCATTTAAACTCCTGATTCCATTTCAAAGCTGTTGCTCAATAATGGTTCCATTTGTCATCTGTTCACACACAGGAAGCCCACACGACTTGTAATTTATATAACAAATCTTCACATAGCTCTTACTATGTAGGAACCCCTGACCTAAACACTAACAAATAATAACTCGTCCATCCTCACAGCTGGAAAAGTCACTTCACCTCTCCGGGCTTGTACTTCCCATCAGAAAAAGAGACATACACTTTGGGAGGCTGAGGCGGGAGGATCGCTTGAGGCCAGGAGTTTGAGACCAGCCTGGGCAACATAGCAAGACCCCATCTCTAAAAAGAATTAAAATAAAAATTTAAAAATTAGCCAGGAGTGGTGGTGCACCCCTATAGTCCCAGCTACTCAAGAGGCTGGAGCAGGAGGATCGCTTGAGTCCACGAGTTTGAGGCTACAGTGAGCTATGATTGTGCCAACCCAGGCAACAGAAAGAGACCCTGCCTCTAAAAAAAAAAAAAAAGGAAAGAAAGAAAAATAGACAAAGTACACAATTCTGAGTCATAATGTTGCTGTGAGAATTTATCCAACCTCAATTCCAAACTGTCACCTAACATCACCCTTTCACTTGTCATGATGATTCTTTAAAGGGAAGAAAGATTTATTATTGTTTTAACTGGCGGTAATCTAAATTCGCCAAAATCCCGTTCATGAAGTCAAGGGCCCCGCCTGCAGATGTGTTGAATTAGGTGGGGTGACAGGAGGCAACCTTTCCTTTCTAGGGGGCCAAATGTTGGGCCGTGCTATGGTTCAAATCTGCCCTTCAAAGTTCATGCATTGGAAACTGAACTCCCAGTACAACCGTGCTGGGAGCTGACACCTAGTAAGAGGAGATTAGGTCATTAGAACCCTGCCCTCATGAACAGATTCATGTTTTTTCAGGAATGGGTTAGTTATCACAAGAGTGAGTTTTTTGTAAAAGTGAGCTCGACCTCGTCTTGCCCTTCTGCCATGGGGTGATGTAGCATGAAGTTCCTCACCAGATGCCTACATCACGTTCTTGCACTTCCCAGCCTCCGGAACTGTGAGCCAAATAAATTTCTTTTCTTTCTTTTTTTTTTTTTTTTTTTTGAGACAGAGTCTCACTCTCTTGCCTAGGCTAGAGTGTCGTGGCGTCAGCCTAGCTCACAGCAACCTCAAACTCCTGGGCTCAAGTGATCCTCCTGCCTCAGTCTCCCAGGTGGCTGGGACTACAGGCACATGCCTCTGTGCCTGGCTAATTTTTTTTATTCTATTTTTAGTTGTTTGGCTAATTTCTTTCTATTTATAATAGACACGGGGTGTCACTCTTGCTCAAGCTGGTCTTCAACTCCTGAGCTCAAGTGATCCTCCTGCCTCGGCCTCCCAGAGTGCTAGGATTACAGGCGTGAGCCACCACACCCGGCCTAAGCCAGATAAATTTCTGTTACCAATCACCCCATCTGTGGTATTCTGTTACAACAACATAAAACGGACAAAGACAGAGCCTGAACAGACTGTTAAAATTGTCTGTCTGACAATTTTAGATAAAACCTTCTACATGGTAGAACGTTTCTACCATGCTGGTGCTTAAAATTGGATGACAACCTCAAACCCATTGATTATGGTTTTAAAAAACAAAAAAATGTAAAATAACAAGTGTTAGTAAAGACATAAAGAAATTGAATCCTTGTGCATTGCGGGTAGGTATGGGAATTGGTGCACCTATTGTCAGAAACGGTATGGTGATTTCTCAAAAAAATTAAAAATAGACTTCCACATCTGGGTACACATCCAAAAAATTGAAAATCGGGTCTCAAAGAGATATTTGTACACCCAGGTTTACAGCAGCATGATTCGCAATTGCCAAAATGTGGAAACAACCCAAGCGTGTATTGACGGATAAATGGATTAACAAATGTGATATATACACTCAATGGAATATTATTGAGCCTTAAAAAGGAAGGGAATTCTGGCACATACGACAACATAGATGAGCCTTGAGGACATTACGCTAAGTGATAATGCTTTTTAGCCAATCACAGGAGGACAAATACTGTCTGACTCCACTCTCATGAGAGATCTGGAGTAGTCACATGCACAGAGACAGAAAGTAGAATGGTGGGTGCCAGGGGCTGAGGAGGGGAATGGGGAGTTAGTGTTTCCTGGGGATGGAGTCTCAGTTTTGCAAGACGTTGAGTTTTGGAGATTGGTTGCACAACAATGTGAATGTACTTAACACTACACAATGGACTCTTAGCCATGATAAATTTCATTTTGTGTATTTTAGAGCCATTAAATGTGTTTTTAAATTGTTGAAAAGTAGGATAAACCCTCAAAAGGATAAAGGAAGAAAAAACTTGATCCCATAGTTACCATGGCTTTTTTATTTTTAATGAAAGAGAGGAGAGAAATTCTTCCAGCCAAAATTCTCATCCTTATTCTTTAGCCAAAAATGTTTGAAAACAGAAAGGCTGTGCACCAAAGTGTTTATATGGTGACCTCTCTGGGCAGCAACATCAAAGACCAGATGGAAAATCCTTCCTTCTTTCTTTATGTAAGTTTTAAGTGGTGAGATTGTGAGTGACTTCATCTTCTCATGTTGTGTCTTTCAGCCTTTTTCGAATTAAAAAGTGAAACAGGAAACTGTGTTTGAAAATGATAAATAAAGTAGTAGAGTTTTGTATATTCTCAGTTGTTGTGAACAGTCCCAAAAAGTGCCTGGAACCTCAACTAATTAACTTATGAATAATGAGTTAAAATACTCAATAAACTGCCCCTCCCTGGCAGAGTTAACAAATCTAGACACAACTAGAAAATTAAACCTCTTTCACTTAGATATCCCCATAACACATTCAATAGCACACACTAAGAAAAAACGTTCAATTTTTTTTCTTTTAACTAACAGGTGATATCTGACACCATCCAAAACAGCCATGGTTTGGAAGTGAGTCTACTAATGTTGTGGTCCCCAACCCCTAGGCCAGACTGGTACCAGTCCGTGACCTGTTAGGAACCGGGCTGCACAGCAGGAGGTGAGACGCAGGTGAGTGAGCGAAGCTTCCTCTACATTTACAGCCGCTCCCCATCGCTCCCATGACAGCGTAAGCTCCGCCTCCCGTCAGATCAGCGGAGGCATCAGATTCTCATAGACGCAAGAACCCTACTGTAAACTGCGCTTGCGAGGGATCCAGGTTGCAGCTCCTTATGAGAATCTAACGCCTGATGATCCGAGGTGGAGCTGAGGCGGTGATGCTAGCGCTGGGGAGCGGCTGCAAATACAGATTGTCATTAGCAGAGAGGTTTGACTGCACAACAAATGTCATGTGCTTGAATCATCCCCAAACCATCCTCCTCACCCCATCCATGGAAAAATTGTCTTCCATGAAACCCATCCCTGGTGCCAAAAAGGTTGGGGACCACCGTCCTAATGCATTCCGGGGTCTGCTATTTATTGTTGAGACAATTCTTTCCTCGCAGGGGCACCCCCTCCTTTTATCTATACTGAAAGCCCCTTCTGCTGGCGGCTGAGCCCCATTCCTGCCAGGGGGGAGCAGGGAGAAGTCTCTGAAGAGAAGGCAGACCTCCTCCCCGCTCTCTAGTGGGGGCACAGAGTGAAGCTCAGGGAGGGCTTCCAGGGGGAGGAGGCGTCGGGCTGATATTTAAAGAGGCGAATTCCTGCTTGGTGAAAATGTAAGAGGATGTTAGATCCAGGCAGTGGGAACAGCAGAAGACACAGAGAACCTACAGCAGGGCTGTCCTTGTCTCACTCCACTTCTCCCAACCCCCACCCCAGGCTGGCCTGTGTCTCCTTTTGGAAACCAGAAAGCCATGCTGGCTGGCCACCATCTGATTCACACTCTGAGGACTGACGATCTAATATTAGAGGCCTGTGACCAGCTCGCCACCACTACACTGTAAACAGCTTCACCGCAGGTACAAAGACAAGGATTCCCGCGTCTCCGTGAGTTCTAGAATCGGGAAGCTGCGTCGCAGGCCCCTCCTCTAGATCTCTCTATCCTCCTCCCTCTCCAAATTTGGCGCTCTAGAGGGGTCTCCGGCAGAGATGTGGGCCCTGGGGCAGGCAGGGCTGGAAGGGGCCCCACACTCGCCCCTGCACTGTGACGTCTTCAGAAGGTGGGAGGGGACGGTGATGTCATAGACGGCTGGCGCGCCCCTCTCCCTCTCTCCCTCCACGCGCTTGCCGCTGGCCCGGCCTCAGCCTCTTCTCACTGCACGCCCACCCAGGAGAAAGTCGTCGGCCTCGCCAAGCAGCCTCGCCGGGCCACCTGCAAGCATGGATGCAAATGTCCCCAAGCCCCCAGAGCCCCAGTCCTCCCCAGAGGCTCCCAGGACTGGCCCGAACCCCAGCTCGATCCTAAAGAACAAGACCTCGCATAGCAACGCTTCCAGCATGGTGGGCGACAGGCTGCCCCCAAAGACCGGCGCGGTGGTTATCGACATGGGCACGGGCACCTGCAAGGTGGGCTTCGCGGGGCAAGCCCGGCCCACCTACACCGTGGCCACCATTGTGGGCTGCCAGCCCCAGAAACAGGCCACCGCGGCGCAGTCCTGCTTGGACACGTTCATAGGCGAAGCGGCCCGCTCGCGCCCCGAGCTGACCCTGGTCCAACCCATCCGCAGCGGCATCGTGGTGGACTGGGAGGCCGCCGAGCTCATCTGGCGCCACATGCTGGAGCACGACCTGCAGGTGGCCACCCAGGACCACCCGCTGCTGTTCTCGGACCCGCCCTTCAGCCCGGCCACCAACCGCGAGAAGCTGGTGGAAGTGGCCTTCGAGTCGCTGCGCTCCCCGGCCATGCACGTGGCTTCGCAGTCGGTGCTGTCGGTCTACGCGCACGGGCGCATCAGCGGGCTGGTGGTGGACACCGGCCACGGGGTCACCTACACGGCGCCCGTCTTCCAGGGCTACAACCTGCCCCACGCCACGGAGCGCCTGGACCTGGCCGGCACCCACCTGACCGCCTTCCTGGCGGAGATGCTGTCCGGCTCGGGCTTGCTCCTCGGACAGCGCGACCTGGACACGGTGGAGAGTATCAAGCATCGCTACTGCTACGTGGCCTCCGACTTCCAGAAGGAGCGGGCCCGTCCCCGGGAGGAATGCACGCAGACGCTGAGGCTGCCCGACGGGCGCACGGTCACGCTGGGCAAAGAGTTGTTCCAGTGCCCGGAGCTGCTGTTCAACCCCCCGGAGATCCCAGGGCTGTCGCCCGCGGGCCTTCCCACCATGGCCAAACAGAGTCTCCGCAAGGTGCCCCTGGAGGGGCGGGCGGAGGTGGCCCAGAACGTGCTGCTCTGCGGGGGCTCCTCTCTCTTCACCGGCTTCGAGGGCCGCTTCCGGGCCGAGCTGCTGCGCTCTCTGCCCCCCGAGACCCACGTGGTGGTGGCGGCCCAGCCCACCAGGAACTTCTCGGTGTGGATTGGGGGCTCCATCCTGGCCTCGCTGCGAGCCTTCCAGTCCTGCTGGGTCCTGCGGGAGCAGTACGAGGAACAAGGTCCGCACATCGTGTACCGCAAATGCTACTGACCAGGGCAGGGGTGGGCGAGGGGGGGAGTAAAACCTCTGCTACCCAGCCAACGCTGTCCTGTGGTTGCCCCAGGACCCGGCCCTTCCCCTGCTGGACCCACCCAGACACCCTGACCTAAAGCACCTCCTGGTGATCCACCCCCTGAGACACCCCAAATCTGACCCCCTAAACCCACCATCCTGGGATGAACCCCCCAACACACTATTATGTTCTAATCTATTTATTTTGGTGAGGGGCAGAGATGGGGTCTTGCTGTGTTGCCCAAACTGTCTCGTAGTCCTGGCCTCAAGTGATCCTTCTGCCTTGGCCTCCCAAAGTGCTGGGACTACAAGTGTGAGCCACCATGTCTGGCCAATGCATTGCTTTTGATATAGCCCCCCGAGATTCCCCTCGGCTTCAAGCGCCCCAGTTCACTTGATACGCACTTCAAGGACCCCCAACCCGCGCCGCCAAGGAACCTACACTGGAGTGCTCCTGCCCCCTCCTGGAACATTTCCATGGGTGCTCCAACCCCTACGTGCACCCCCATAATCTGCCTCCTATTTCAAATCCCCCTAAATTCCACTTGTCAAGACACCCCTTGTTCTCAGCACACCAAATCTACTTCTTCATTGGTTTCCCCCAGAATCTCCCCCCAACAAGGGCTGAACCCCTACATCCGCCACAGAGACCCATGTTCTGACTCTGGAGGGTCCCCCCTACAATGGCTCACTAAAGGATGCCCCTGGTACACAAAGGTTATCCCCAAGTTCCACCTTCCCCTAAAACTCTCCCTCTGCCCCACCCCCCGCCTACCAGATGCTCCCATAACCCATCCCCCACCCATGCTCCCAAAGCACGCGATGTTCTGAGGCCCCCCCAAATCCCCCAGATGGTCCCTGTTGCTCTGAGACCACCTCCTTGCCCCACATCTCGCCCAGAAATACTCCCGCAGGTTCTGTTCACAGAACCCATTCCTCAGCCCCTCAAATCCTCCCAGACAGGCACCAGCCTCCCAAATTTGGACCATGCTCTGGCCCCCAGGACCATCCCACAATGACCCCACTAGACCCTAGGCCCCCACCCCCTCCTCCACAGACACCCCACAACAATGCCCCCTTGAGAGCACTGCATGATGAGCCCTAGGACAGCCCACCCTGGGGCTTTCACAGACTCCCCGGAGCCCACCCACAAGACCAGTCCCCAGTGGTGACTTGGACACCAGTGGGTGGCAACACTCCTAAGGACTGCCCAGTCCACTTGAAAACCCAGGTGAGGGCTTCGCCTGGACACTGGCTCTCTCTGCCGTCCCCTGCACAGGTACCCAGGGATCGATCTTGCTGAGCCCGCCGTCCCCATCTCCCTCCATCCCACTCTCTCTGTCTCTTCCTGCGACACCGCCCTGGGGGCTTTCTCTAGGACCTGCCCTGGAGACGCTATCCAGGATGAGGAGACCGGGCATCCTCCCCACGGGGCGCCCCGGGTCCCCTCTGGAGGCAGGACCCTCTGCCTTCATGCCCTCCGGGGGGGTGTCAGGACCCCCAGCCAGCAGTCTGGACACGTTTCCTCAATTTATCAACACGATAAACAGGAACATCTAGAGCTTATCTTTGTCCACGCCATGCCCTCTTCTCCCCCAGCCCAAGCTTTTGGAGCTGGGGCACACACAAGCCAAGATCCCCAGATCGCAAACGTGCAGGTTTGGACCTGTCACTCCCTTCTCCCTGGAATGGGCACCCTCCTCCCAGGTTGCAGGGTGTTGAGGAGACACTTCTGCTTCTTTCCACCAGGGGGCAGCACCTCCAAGCGCGAGGTAGGGAGGGCTGCATGGAATTTAGAAGCACCCTGCTTAAAGCGAGCCAGGTACCCAGACCTCAGGGGAGACCCACGCACGCACAGAAAGAGTGTGAGTCAGGCTGAGTCTCAGATGCCACAGGAAGTGAAGGGAATGCAGAAAAAAAACCCACCTCCCCTTTTGTTGGGAAACCTCAAAGACCCTCATTGTGACCAAAGTTTCCCCCAACTCCAAACTTTTCCTGGGGCATAAATTTCCCCCACAACCCTCTGGACATGTGTCCTACCCACTTACACACTTCCAGTGATGGGGATCTCACTACCTCCAAGCTGTTGTTAGAAATCTCAGCTCCTTCTATGAGTCATAGATACGCTTCTACCCACCACCTGCCCCCCCAACCCCAAGCATCGAGAACACAAAAGACCCTGACTCCCCCTGCCGTTCCCCCGAACACCCCTAGTCTCTGCTCTCTGCCAAGCCACGTCCCCAATTTCTTCACTTTCTGGTTTAAATCATTCATGCATTCATCGAATAAACGAACATTCATTGATTACCTACTGTGTGCCTGGCACCGTGCCAAAATCTAAGGACACCACAGTGAACAAGACCTGGGATTTCTGCCCACCATACCCTCCCTGAAGGCTCTGAGCAGAGAAAGTAGATCAATCACTTCCCTTTTACAGACACGTTTCTTCCATCAACTTCCAACCGGTTCCTGTCTGTTTCACTCCCTGACCCACAATGCCTTTCCTTCTAAATGCCCCCCAAACTGGCCACCTCTCTCCATCTTTCCAGTACCAACCCTGGATTCATTGCTAACCTGGATGACAGTAGGAACCTTCTCCTTGCTGGCCCAGCCACCCTCTCAGAGGACCCTTTTGCAAAACGTAGCTCAAAACATATTATTTTCCGTTCTGAACACCCTGATGGTTTTTCATCACATGCAAACAAAACCAAGCGTTTCCCATGGCCCTGAACCCTCTGCCAAACCTCTCCTTGACTATCCATCTCAGCCCCCTTCATCCTGGCCACACTAACCATCTTTCTCTTCCAATCGAAAGACATATTGTGGTCCACCAAAATTCCTGTGTTGAATTCCTAACCCCCAGTCCCTGAGAATGGGACTATATTTGGACATCAGGACTTTAAAGACGTAATTAAGTTTCAGTGAGGTCATTACGTGAGCCCAACTCCAATAGGGCCTGGTTCCTCATAAGAAGAGGAGATTAGGACACAGACACACACAGTGGGGTGACCACGCAAAGACAGAGAGAGAAGACGGCCATCTACAAGTCAAGGAGAAAGATCCCGGAAGAAACCAACCCTCATGACACCCCAGACATGAACTTCCAGGCTCCAGAACGGTGACACAATACGTTTTTGTGTTCTAAGCGCTTTGTTACAACAGCCCCGAGTAAACTGAAACAGATTTGGGTACCGAGAGTGATTCTGGAAGGAGTTATGAGTACCAGCTACAACCACGTGATCAGGTACAAAAATGAGGACTGACACTCTCACCCATATTTCTTGCCTAATTTGTCATGAATATGTTCGTGCTTGTGTGTACAAAATATCTTTGTTTTCCTCCCTCTCTTGTCCCCTTGTCATGTAACATGAGACGCATTAACTGTGCGTCATAGCATTTAAGTATCGTTAACTTCACACCACAAGCTATACATCAAGGAGAGGAGTGAACATCACCAAGGACTTCTGAAGAAACAGTGTGTTTCCGGTTTACACAGGATAGTTGTATCACATTAGGTGGAAATAGGATGTCGTTATTGTCTTTATTTGGAAATTAACCATGGTTTAAGGAGATGCCTATCGGTGCCAAGTTGACAAGGAGTGGATGCGTGCTGGTGAATTTTACGTGGCAATTTAGCTGGGCTGCCATACCCAGATACTGCATCAGACATTATTCTAGATGTTTCAGTGAAGGCATTTTTTTAGATGCACTGAACATTTAAGTCAGCAGACTTTGAGTAAAGTAGATTACCCTCCATATTGGGGGTGACTTTCACCCAATCAGTTGAAGGATAAGAAGGAATTCTGCCAGAAGCCACCTTTAGACCCAAACTGCAATTTTTCCTGGGTCTCCGGCCTAGCAGATTTTGAACTTGTCAACTTCCATAATCACATGAGCCAACTCTTTAAAATAAATAAATCAATTTCTCTCCCTCTCTCTCTCTCTCTCTCTCTCTTAGCCTATTGGTTCTGTTCCTCTAGAGAACCCTGGTTAATATACCTGCCAAGTCCCTTTCTACCTCAGGACCTTTGCATCTGCTAAGGGGCTCCTTCCCACCTCTCCCTTTGATGAAAGGTAGCCCCACTTCTCAGTATGACACAAAGCCCAGATGCCACAAAAGGGATGTTTAAAACAGTTGCCTTCATGTAAACATCCAAAAAACAAAAAAATCCACAAAGTTAAAAATCAACCCCACACGAAATCAAACGACGATTTAAAAAAATAACAGATCGTTTTTGAAGACACGTGACAAATGGGAAAAAACTATCTGTAACTCACAACCCAAAGGGATAATGTCTGTCCTAGATAAAGAGCTCTTGGAAAGAATCAATAAGAAAAGTTAGCAGAGGATATGAACGGAGAGCTCACAGACAAACGAATGGTTCTTAGACACAGGAGATGTTCAACTTCATAAGGGAAATGAATATTTTAACGGTACTGCGATATCGTTTTTAACCTGTCAGATTGTCAAAGATCAAGAGGTTTGATTACACCCACTGTTGGTGAGGTTCTCGGGAAGCTGGTGCTCGTTTACCTTGACAGTGAGAGCAGAAACTGATACAACCCCATGCAGGGCATGTTGCAGCTATCTATCGAAATGACAGATACACACGCCTGGCCCCGCCACGGCACTTCCAGGAATTTCTCCTTCAGATACGATCAGCTCATTTGCAAATTGATGTCAGTGCAGTTAGCCATTCTGCGTGGTGGCACTTTCTGGCGGCAAAACGGTGGGAACGAGCCGGACGACCGTCCGCACAAACTGGCTTCCAAAATTGCGTTCCAACGCAGCAGAAACACTGCTAATAAACCCGCAAGCTTTGTTTATAGACAGTGAGTGACCTCCGAGATATATTTTAAGTGAAAAGGAAAGAAAAGAAGGCCCAGGACAGTATGTTATCATTAACGTAAAAAGAGGAATAAATGGGGACGTTCACTGTGAAATGCCTCGAGTGTCTCTAGAAGCTCACACGAGACACCCGAACGGTGGCTCCTTCCAGATCGGTGTTTCTCAATCTTTATTTCATGATTTCTCACTAAAGAGCCATTTTTACACATTTTTCCCTAAATGCCGCCCAACAAAGTTCAATGGGATGAACATATTGTATAGCTGCGCCTTGGAACTATGTGAAATTTTAACCATGTAAATATATTTTTTAAGATATGGATATTCCACAAGCGTCCACCTAGACCGCTCTGTTTTCTTTGTAATCTTCTCCCCATCTGTGATCACCAGACTTCTATCGGGTTCCTTGTTAATGGTTGGTGTCACCCGCCTCCATCGTGAGTTCCAGGAGGACAGGGGCCACCACCACATTCCCAGCTTCACACTCAGTGCTCATCGCACAGCGAACGTTTGTTGAATGACTGAAGGATCCACAACGTTGAAACATTTATCGAACGACCGAATGAATAAGCCATGATGTTCAAACGTTTGTTGAATGACTGAAGGAGCCACAGCATTTCAAACATGCATTGAGCGACAGAATGAATGAACCAGGACTTTCCAATGCTTGTTGAGTGACTAAGCGAATCAGGCAAGAGGAATCCTCCTCTGTGAGGGGTGAGAACCCCCCTACTCCCTCTCCTCCTCCCGCACTGGAGTCAAACAGGCCTGAGTTCGAGTCACCATCCTCACACACTGTGTGGCCTGGGATAAGCGATCCAAGCCTCACTCATAAATTGCAGCAATATCAGTGCTCGCTTCAGCGGGATTTTAGAAGGATGCAGTGAGATCACCCAGGCACTCCCGGAAGTGTAGAAGAACACATCTCAAATTTCAGTTGCCTTTGAGATGGGTTTACACACTTAGTACACAGCAAGCACCTACACATGGTATCAAAACTGCTGCTGCAACTAGAAATGCCAAAGACAGAGCCCTGCAGGCCAGCTGCAAACTCGCCCTTCCAACAGCCAGCCACCGGCGGCCTGGAGACCCTCCCCTGAGGGTTTGAGCAGAGAGAGGAGCCCCCGTCCTTTAAGGGACCCTGGAGAGGAAGTGTCTGGGGTCATCCCACCAGGCAAATCATGAACCGAGCTAGGATGATGCTGAAGTGAGTGACATGGAGTTAGCAAATACAGAGACAGAGCTTGTCTTTGTTGTAAAATTTGATGCCATGTGCATCTTAGAACTTTTCGAGTTTGTTTTGATTTTTTAAATATTGCATCAATTCCAGGGGCTGGAGGGAGAGAAGAATAGAAGGTAACTATAGTGGGTAGGGATTTCTTTTGGGGGTGATGAAACTACTTTGGAATTAAATAGAGGTGATGGTTGCACAACCTTGCCAAGATCCTAAATGCCACTGAATTTTACACTTTAAAACGGTGAATGTTATGGTACGAGAAGTAGTCTCGATTTAAAATATTGCCTTGGAAGAGAAAGATGGCTCATGGTTTAGCCCAGGAAGAAATTCACATGCAACACAAAATAAAAATAAAATAAAACCTGTTACGGACTACGGAAAGAAATCGACCTCCGTTACTGAGATTTTTGATGCCCTCTCAAATTTTGCTTGGGAAAGGGGGACTCACTCCCCTCACCCTCATCCCAGCCCCGCGGAGGAAGACACCAAGCAAGTGGATTTGAAAGTCTCATCATTGGAGATTCAAGGAGCTGGGCCTGTCAGAAGTGGCACGAGGCTGGCCCAGAGGGACTTGCCAAAAGGCAAAGCCGGAGAGTCGGCTTCCCACGGAACCCAGGACATCACCCCCACCCCCACCCCCACCAGCAGCAGGGGAAGCTCCAGCTCCTGGGCCCACCCCGCCCAGGCCACTGTCCCAGGAACAAGAGGGACCCAGCCAACACCTCACGCCAGCACAGCAGAATCAAAGCCAACCTGGGGAGGAAACGTGCAATTCCCGACAGACAGGGAATTCTGGTTTTATTTTTGTTATGGGGAAGTTTGTTTGGGGCAGGGGGCATGGGTTTTTTTGAGATGGATCCTTGTTCTGTCACGCAGCCTGGAGTGCAGTGGTGTCATCGTAGCTCACTGCAGCCTCGAACTCCTGGGCTCAAGCGATCCTCCCACCTTAGCCTCCAAAGTAGCTAGGACCACAGGTGTGCCGCACCATGCCGGGCTACTTTTTTTTCTTTTTCTTTTTTCTTCTCCCTTTTTTTTTTTTTTTTTTTTGTTGTTGTTGTAGAGACAGGGTCTTGCTATGTTGCCTAGGCTAGTCTTGAACTCCTGGCCTCAAGCAATCCTCCTGCCTTGGCCTCCCAAAGTGCTGGGATTCTGGTTTCAGCAGGATCATTCTGACACACACACACACACACACACACACACACACACACACACACACCTATACCCTCACCCTCAGCTGTGCACCAGGACTCTCCTAAAACTTCACTGGACAGATGTGGCTGCCAGATGTGGGGAACAAAAGAAAGAGAGGACTGGGATAAGTCACAGAGTCCAAGATCTGGGGCTAATGGATTTTTACAGAACCCCATTGATAGCTGGCCAAGGTGGGCAGTGAGTAGAAGCCAGGCCTAGCACACCTGGTTGGCAGTTACCAGTCACCCCCCAAGGAACTCGTCTTACCTCCTGCACCTCCCTCCCTTCCATCCCCTTCTCTTCAGCCCCACGCCTCTCCCTAGACCACGTCAGACCTCCTCCTCCTCCTCCTGGGCACCCAGCACCCCTTCCTTCCCCTTCCAGTCTACCCCCCACCTCGCAACCCTGTGAATCTCTCCTGCAAGAAGCAGATCTGACCATGTACCTCTCCTGTTCAATATCCATTAATGGCTCTCCATGGCCCTGGGGCTAATCAGTTTTCCCAGAGCCCCACTGATGACTGACACTCTCCCTGTTCCCCACTGCCTTCTGCATTCCAGCCCCCTCCCCAGCCTCTCTGTATTTCCTCAAACTCAGCACCTTCTCTGCTACCTCAGGGCCTTTGCACATGCTGTTCCCTCCACTGGGAATATATTCTTTCCTTCCTCTGTCCCTAGTTCACTCCTATCCCACTTCGGATCTTAGGGAAGCCCTGTGTGACCATCCAGGCTGGTCAGGTCTATGTGGCACCAAGCTTGAGTCCACCCTAACATTTATTAGGATGGTACATTCTGCCTACACAGGTGATCCAAGTCAGGTCAGCCTCCGCCAGAGGACTACCACTTCTAGGAGGGCACAGGCTGCGGGTGCCTTGTTCACCGCTCTGTCCAGGAAGTTGCACTTACCTGTTGACAATCTTGGAGCTCTCCATCCAGTGGGAAGAACAGACAGTAAACATGGAAAGAAATAAGAATTTCAGGTGGCGAAAAGTTCCTGAAGAAAATTGAAATGAGACAATGTGACAGGTGATCACAGAGGACCTGAAAGGATGAAGAGGAAGAGATTTCTAGGCAGAAGGAACTACAAGGGCAACAGCACAGAGGTCTTTGAAAAACAGGAAAGGGACCCGTGTGACTGGAACAGAGTAAGTGAGAGGGAGAGAGGCAGAAGGTGATTCCAGGAAGGTGATGGGGGCAGGTTGTGGGGGACCTCGTGGGCCATGACAATATCGAACTTGACCCAAGCCCTGTGGTCCCAGAAAACAGTGAAGGTTAAGAATTCCCCCACCCTTTGCGTTCAGAGAAACTGTCTACTACACAGAACCACACATGCCCACTGTGATTGTTAATTTTATGTGTCCACTTGCCTGGGCCATGGGGTGCCCAGATATTTGGTCAAATATTATTGTGAGTATTTCTGTGAGGGTGTTTGTCAGGGAGTTTAACATTTGCATCGGTAGACTGAGTAAAGCAGATTGCACTCCCCAATGTGGGTGGGCCCCACACAATCCGTGGAAAGCCTGAATAGAACAAAAAGCCTGGCCTTTCCCAAGTAAGGGGGAATTCCTCCTGCCTGACTATCTTTGAGCTGGGTCATCAGCTTTTTCCTGCCTTTGGAGTCAAACTGAAACAGTGGCTCTTCCTGGGTTTTGAACTTGCCACCCTTTCAACCGGAACTACACCATCAGCTCTCCTTGGTCTCAGGTCTTTGGACTCAAACTGGAACCACCAGCTTTTATGGGTCTCCAGCGTGTTGCCAACTGCAGATCTTACGACTCAGCCTCCATAATTGTGTGAGCCAATTCCTTGTAATAAATCTCTCTCCCGCACACCCCCCCGATCCCCATTCTGTTTCTCTGGAGAACCCTGAGTAATACAGACATCTTTTGTTTTCCCATGAAAGGGCTAGACCCAGACCCTCCAAATTCCCATTTTTTGCCTCATAAATAAATACCTGAACTGTTTGTCTCCACTGATCAACTGGAACAAAATGTTTGTTAACCAAACTTTGGTTAGGCTTCCCTCCTTCCCCAAACCCCTAAACTTTGGTCTACACTCACTCCGAGCTAGCTGGTGGCCCCTTCTGAGAACAAGCTGGCCTCTGGGTAAAATAGCCCCTGATCCCACTTCCCCACACCTAGTTCTTTATAGCCTTGCTGACTCCCCTCTGTAAGAGAAAAACCCTTTTGCCTGACTTTTGAGATGCTTGCAGACTTTATAGTCAGAGGGTTTCTGCTATTGCAATAATACACACACACACACACACACCCCTTGCAATAATTGTTTGGAATAAATTTTCCCTTTACTCAGCCCAGATTTGTTTTTCTAGAAGCAATAGGGAGCCATGGGAGGATTGAGAGCAGGGAAGTGGCATGGTCTGTGGCAACCAAGTGGATTCAGGGAAACCAGGAGGAGGCAAGAGGTAGTAGCAGAGCTGGGAAGTGGGAAGATTCAAGCTGCATTCTGGAGGGTGGGTGAGCAGAAGGATGAGAGTTAGAGGCAGGTCTCTGGAAGTCCCCAAAACCTCCAGCACAATAAACTTTACCAGTTTCGCGATTTGACAGCTACAAGCCCAGCCAACGACAGTGGCTCGGCACTGGAAGAGGGAGTAAGCTTGGGGTGGAGGGTGCAGGGGGAGGGCCCCCTGGAAGATGTAAGATCATAGAGCACTGAAACCCAAATGGGGAAACTGAGACACGCAGCGGTACAGTGCCGTGCCCACAGCCATCAGCATGCCCATGGCACAGCTGGTGTTACCGAGCAATCGATGGGCTCATTTCCCAATACGCATAGAAACCAAGACCACGGCACCAGCCTCTGAGCAAAAGAAAAGCTTTACTGCAAGTCAACTGGCAAAGAGACCAAAAGTAACACCCAAATCTGCCCCCCAGAGCTGGGAGCTGGGGCCTGCTTGTCGGATTTTATACGCATAGGGTAATAAGGCATGATCTGATTGGCTCTCGCAAAGAGGCGCTACCAGAAGTTATGATCTGATTGGATCATGCCGTGTGCCACGTGGTGTCCGCTTCTTAATTCAGTCCCCGCTCTTCCTCCGCCGGTGAAGCACTTAGGTTCCGCCTATGGTTGCAGCCTTGGTTCATCCAGGCATGCCCAGATTCCCTGGCCTTCGACGTGGTGGAGGCGGTCCATGGTAACTGACAAACGACTCACAACTCTGCTATGTAAAAGTTGAGCCAGATTGTCTGATGTAGTTACACTGGGTTTCAAACCCAGGTTTCCTGCCTCCCAGATCTGGCTTGTCCCACCACCCCCCGCTGTTTCCTGAGCAAATAGGATTTGAGCCAGGAGTTGCATTATTGCTGGGTTTGCAGAGTGGGAGAGGGGTGAGGGCATTCTGGGTGCGAGGACAGAGGGGCTACAGGTGTGGAGGCTGGAGTGAGAGATGCAAGATCCAGGGAGTGAATAATGGTAGAGCCAGCGGGCAACAGGCACTGCTGGACTCTGCTCTAACCATCCCACAGCTCTCTGAGCTGAGGTAGGAACTGTCAATGGAAAAGAAGCCAAACTCCGTAAAATAATTTAAAGAGATTTATTCTGAGCCAAGTTTGAGGACCATGACCCAGAGCCACACCCAAGAAGCCTTGAGCTAGTGGACTCGGTGTGGCTGGGTTAGTTTGGTTTTATACATTTCAGGGAGACAGAGGTTACAGGTAAAGTCATAAATCAATACATGGAAGGCGTACATGGGTTTGGCACCAAAAGGTGGGACATCTCAAAGGAGGGGCTTACAGGTTATAGGTGGGTTTAAAGACTGTTTGACTTGTAATCGGTTAAAGAAATGAAGCTTTGTTGGAAGGAGTGGAATGTTTTAAGTTAAGACATTTAAAGCTTAAGGAGAAAGAGAGGTTGCAATTAAAAAGATGTTCAAACGAGTATCAGTAAAATACTTATAAAGTTAATGTAATTTTGGATCAGACAGTATGGGTATGAATTTCAAGGATTACTGGAGACTAATAATGTCAAAAAAAAAAAGGATAAGGAAGTCTGTTAATCAGAGACAAGCTACCAGCTGTAATTTATTATGTAAATTGAGGACCTGCAGGTTTGACTTGCATACCCTTAGACCTGTTAATGGGTTACAAAGGATGTCTCCAAGAAGGGAGGGGGCATGATGAGGCATGTCTGACCTCCCTTCTCAAGGCCAGCAACTCAGTTTTAGGGTATCCCCTTGGCCAAGAGGTGGTCCATTTAGTCAGCCAGTGGGTGGGGAAGCCTTAAGATTTTATTTTAGTTCACGGAACTTTGATCATCCCCATTCTACAGATGAGGAAACTAAGGCCCAGAGAGGTGAAGCCGAGTTGTCAGGAGCAGAGCCCTCTCCCCTCTCTCTGGGGACCCAGGCTGGGGTGAGGGTTCCTAGTCTTTCCCCCACAACCAGGCCCCAAGACAGGAAGATGGTGGCCAGGGCAGCCCTGCTGGATGTGAGTGCCGGGGGGAGGGGCCAGGCCAGACCACAGGACAGCATTTCTCAGAATTTACAGTAGAGGGGGGAGGCTGGGGCTGCCCTACGGCCTTCGCAGTGAGCGGGCAGAGATGGGACGATAGGTGACCACACTGGTGGCCTTAGGGGAGGGGACTCTACTCTCCGGCCCCCTCCACCTCATCCTTGAGGCTTCAGCCCCACAACAGGGCATGGGGTGAGCCATATATGGAGACTTGAGGGGGGTCCCTGCACACCCAGGCTGGAGCACACGTGTGTGTACATGAACGTGTCTCATAAATGAATATGTGTACAAATATGTGTCATGCCTACACCTATACACCCTGATCTGAGCATACACGTGTACATGCATGTGCACAAATGGGCTGGAGCATGTATGTGTGTGTGAGTCATATCCCTACCCAGGCAGGTCAAGGTGCTTCACACCTGGTCACCCACGCGTACCCACAAAGCTGGGCCGGCTGGGGTCCCTCAGCCGCATCCCCAAGTGGGGGCCAATGAGGGGCACCTCCTCCCACACCTGTCACACTCTGCACCCAGTTCCCTTATCTCTCTGTCCCTTTTGGTCTCTCAGACGCCCACCGTCATCTGGGCATGGCAGACTCACTTAAATTTTTTTTTAATTAAGGTGAAATTCACATAACATAAAATTAGGCATTTTAAAGTATACGATCCAGTGTGGTCTTTAGTACATTCACAATGTTGTGCAACCAGAACCTCCATCCAGTCTCAAAACATTTTAATCGTCACAAAAAAAAAAAAATCTTTATGAGCAGTCCCTTCCCATTTCCCCTTCCCCTGCAGCCCCTGATAACCACCCATCCACCGGATCTACGGATTTGCCTGATTTGAGCATTTTATACAAATAGAACCAGACATGTATTCCTTTGTAACTGCTGTCTTTCACTTACTCGTGTTTTCTAGTCTTGGTTCCAATGTCACCTCCTCAGAGCGACCTTTCCTGACTTGCCCAGTCTCTAAATGTCCCAGCCATCGGCTCACAGCCCTCAGTAGCCTCTGACATAATCCCAGTCGTCTATTTGTTCACACGAACATTTGTCCATCTCCTTCTCAAAAGGGTGGGTTCTGAAAGGCAAGGTATAGGTTTCACTCCCTCTAGAAAGTTGTGAATGAGTGACTTGAATAAATGAATGGACGAATGAATAAATGAATGGGTGGATGAATGAATGAATAAATGAATGAATGGATGGATGAATGAATGAATGGATGGATGAATGAATGGGTGGATGAATGGATGAATAAATGAATGAATGGATGGACGAATGAATGAATGGATGGATGAATGAATGAATGAGTGGATGAATGGATGAATAAATGAATGAATGGATGGATGAATGAATGGGTGGATGAATGGATGAATAAATGAATGAATGGATGGATGAATGAATGAATGGGTGGATGGGTTGATTGATGGATGGATGGATGGATAGATGAATGAATGGGTGGATGGGTAGATTGATGGATGGATGGATGGATAGATGAATGAAT
>CAUYRB010074797.1:0-10324 GCA_963574695.1 Propithecus perrieri
CAATGCGCACTACCCGAATGATGGACATATTTGAAACACGGACTTCGGTGGGGGGGAGAACCAAGGGCAACACACGTAACCTAAACATCTGTACACCCATAATTTGCTGAAATAAAAAAAATAAATAAATAAATAAATAAAATAAAATAAATAAATAAAATAAAATAAAATTACAAAAAAAAAAAAAAGCTGTACTGAGAAGGGGTGATGGAAATGGAATTGGGATGAGCTACAGTGTGAACCCCGTTTCAAGTCTGTGTTCAAGACTGACATATTTACCATTGCTTTTTTATGGTTTTTCTTTAAACAGTGCCTTTTTGATCATCCTGTGACATCATACACTTTTTAGGCTGCTGTCAACTTCCCTTTGTGATTTGCCTATAGTGAAATAGTACTTCTAAATTTTGTGAAACCTGAGTGATTTCTGGATTTTCAGGGAGGTAATACTGTTAAATTTAGGGCTCAGATGACATACATCTTCAAATCTTCAAACTGGGGTGAAGGGGAGCAGGTAATGCTGCGTCTGTAACCGTTTTACTTATGCCATTTCTGGTGTTACTCCTCCCCACTAATGGGATTTGCACATGTTGGTGATCATAAAGAGTCATGTTGGAAGAGTCTGTCAAATACTCTATTTTATGGGAGAGTACAATCAGCATAGAACTCTGTGGGAGTTTGCTCTTTGACCTGGACATGAGGAAACACATTGCCTACTCTCATGATGCCATGTGGCATCACCAAGTCAAACATGCCTCCTGAGATCCTGAGATCTGGACTGACATGTGTTGTCTTTGTAATAATGAAGCAACATTAATATAATAGCTCCTAAGGATGGGAGTAGTCTAACAAATAAGTGAGTGCTGGTTTTTAATCCTTCTAAATCAGGGGTCCCCAACCTGTGGTGAGTTGTATAATTATTTCATTATATATTACAATGTGATAATAATAGAAATAAAGTGCACAATAAATGTAATGTGTTTGAATCATCCTGAAACCATTCCCCCAACTCCTCAGTCTGTGGAAAAATTGTCTTCCGTGAAAACCGTCCCTGGTACCAAAAGGGTTGGAGACTGGTGTTCTAAGTTATTTGCTGTTAATTCTTCCAACGTTCACATGAAAATGCTATTCTCCAATTGTGATCATCTATTCCCCAAATTTAAGCAAATGTTAGCTGAGTAACTTGAAGAATGGGTACATAAACATTCTCATTTTATTTGTGTTTTAATATCACATCTTCTTAAAATATTTACTTTCTCTTGTTATTCCAATGTCTAAAATAAAGCAATCACTAATTTTTTGTCTTCACGTAGTCATCATTTAGGGGAAAAAAAAAACTTAAGTGCTTTGAAATAATTTTAAATCAAACATTCTACTTGTCAGAGTTTTCTGTTAACCAGGATTATATTAAACCCATTGTTTTTTTCATTTACTGGCATTAAAAAAAGGGGGCACCATTTGGGGAATTGTCAGTTACAACAATATCTTCAAGCTCATTTATTTCATCAAATATTTAATAAGAATCTATTATATAACCAACTCTATAATTAGCTGCTTATAGTCTTGTAGAGAAAGAAGACTTTTGTGCTATATTGAGGATTACGGTTACTAGAAAATCAGTGACATGGAAGATTAGTGTGAGCTGAATAGTTTAAGGAAGAATTTATAAAAAAAGTGGGAATTAAGCTGATTATTAAAAGTAGGTAGAAATAAAAGTCACCACTTAAACAATGAAAATGGAATTCACACAGAGATAAGACATTTACAATACATGTATTATATAAAAGATTAATTGAGAATATATTAAAACTTCTGTGTATCAGTGAAAAAAGATATATAAAAGAAAAGTTAGAAAATAGTTGAATAGGTAGTTCACAAAGGAGGAAATTCAAATTGCCAATAGATAGATTTTTTAAATGTTCAACTTCATTAATCAATAGAAACATTCAAATAAAAAACAAAGTATGATGCCACCACATATTCATTAAAACAGATAAAATAAAGGAAGGAAATGCCAAGTTTTGGGGAGGATGCAATATAACCAGAACTCTCATATACTACTGGTGTAAGTATAAATTTGTATAAATACTTTAGAAAACTGTTTGGTGTATCTACCAAAGCTGAACATATGGATATACAACTCATCAACTCCATTTTTAGGTGTATATCTAATACATGGATAGGTTTGCCAAAGTGCAGGTACCAAAATGTTTACAGCATCACTGTTTATCATGGCCCCAAACTGCAAACCCCACTATTAACTGTGCCTATGAACACTGGAATAGATAAATAAATTGTGGTATATTTCCACAATAATAGTATATGGCAATGAGAATAACAATCAAAAACCCCATGCAACAATATGAGTGAAGCTTGTAAATATAATTTCAGTTGAAAGAAGTTAAGTATAAAAGACTATGTACTTATCTCTCCAGTATATAAAGTATAAAATAGACAAAACTAGTCCGTGACATTAGAAAACAGGAAAACAGTTACCCTGAGTGTGAGAAATAATGACTAAAAAAAAGCATATGTGAGCTTTAGAAGTGCTGGTAATGATCTACTTCTGGGTCTTAGTTCTAGTTACACAGCATATTTAGTTTGAAAAAAATTATTGTGCTGTAAATTGGTGATAGGTGGACATTAATGTACGCATATTGTAATCCCATAGACAATTTTAAAAATGGGTAAAAGAGATTTAGAAAAAAGTAAAGTGATTAATTCCTTTATTAAAAAAAACACTTTTCTCAAATATTTTCTGAAAAAAACATGCTTTCTTAAATGAAAACAAAGATGAAAGACAGTTTGAAAGCTCTAAAAAATTTCCCCGGAGTTGGATGTTTTCTGAGTTTATATAATGCAATCTGCTTAAGCTGATCTACTCTAAACAGCCTTTCACCACTATGACAGTCCAAAATCAACAACTTTTATTTATATACGCAAGGCACTTCGAGGGCACATTTGAATCATCAAAGACAAAGATGCGTTCAATTTCATTTAAGTCTATTTGGTTACATTTCACTCTTTGAGCATCAGTGGAGCCATATGTTATCTCTAAGGGAAAATATTTCACAGATTATTTACTTAAGTAGCTGATTATGCAAGGGTTTACGATCCCTTCTTTATATGCTAAAGACTTTTTATTTCATTTTAGAAGCATTTAATTTTGTTCTCTACTTTCTGCCCTTTCTTTCAATTCTTTGACAAGTCATAACTAGAACCTACATATTCTAAATCAAAATAAGCCAGATTCCATAAAATAGAGGATATCATGCAAACATTTGGAGAAGAGGAAAATAATAAGTCATGCAGAGCATAGATTCAACAATCTTGTGCAATCAGGATTATTCCTCAAAAAGGAGAAATGATGAGGTTACAGGCTTCCTGGCAGATGATTCAAATTTAGTTGGAGGTTTTACTTTGTTGTATGATGAGGAAATTTGACGAATTTAAATTTCAAAGAAGAAACACAAATGCTAGTGGGTGGCAAAACGTGTTAATTGTTCATTATCTAATTTTCATCATGTTAATAAGGGATAATTTTGACAGGTAATTGACAATGACCTCTATGAGTAGTATAATGTTTAATTAACAATTTCTAAAATAAATTATATCTACTTACTTGCATTTTTCAATTGTCAATAATGAAACAAAATTTAACCTTTTCCTTGATTAATCAATAATTTTTTAATCTCCATTAGTATATTTTACATATAGTAAACAGGCCACTTCTGCATCTACTTTTGAAAACTCTTTTAAGAAATTCTTTTCAAGTTAAGTTTCACACTTTGAAAAGGCATGAACATTCATAGCTAACTAGTTGAAATGTCCTTCAAGGGCAGAGTCCTTTACTGAGGATAAACTACAAGATATAGAATACAAATATATAAATTTAGCATAGCAGGGGAAATAGGAACTTAGAAAAAAAAAAGGTACAATTAAAGCTGGGTAAGGGAACTAATTCCAGAAGATTTTATTGAATTACAAAGCCATCACTTTTTAACATTTAACAAAGAAACCAAAAGAAAGAGATCAAGAGCCTTACAGATTGTTGACCCTCCACTTTCTTCTAAAAGTACAAAAAAAAATTTCCCATAAAAAGAAGAAAACATTTGAGTTTAAAATTACTGTAAGAGAAAGAGAATAATGGGCAGGTATATTTTAGGATCCTGCTGGCATCTGTCTGGTGTTTTTCTCATGACTAGACTCTCAGTTATAGGTTTTGGGGAGGAAAAGCACAGAAGTAAAATACTATTTTCATCACATCATAACAACATGAGTTTTACATGTTATCAACAAGATTTATCACTATTGATGTTGATCTTGACCAACTGGCTAAAATTGTCGTAATATCACTCTTTCTTATCCCCTTTTCCATGCTGTAAGTAAACCACTGTGCATTGCTCATACTTAAGAACTTGAGAGTTATGCTCCCCTCCTGGAGAGCATAATGCAGTTAACCCTTGTGCAACACAGGTTTGAGCCGTGCAGGTCCACCTACATGCAGATTTTCTTCTATGTCTGTCACCCCTGAGAGAGCAAAATCAGCTTTTTCTCTTCCTCCTCCTTCTCAGCCTACTCAACATGAAGACAACAAGGATAAAGCCCTTTATGATGATGCATTTCCACTTAGGGAATAGGAACTATATTATCTCTTCCTTATGATATTCTTAATAACATTTTCTTTTCTCTAACTTACTTTATTCGAAGAATAATAATACATATAACATACAAAATATGTGTTAGTCGACTGTATATGTTATCAGTAAGGCTTCCAGTCTGCAGTAGGCTATTAGTAGTTAATTATTGGGGAGTCAAAATGTGGATTTTGGGCTGCATGGGGGTTTGGTACCTCAAACGCCCATGTTGTTTAAGGGTCAACTGTACTTACATAAATTATTTGTTATTATTTTGCATGAGAGATTTGCCTCTTCTCCCCTACTTCTTTATTCAAACATTGATTTATGTAAGTACAGACTCATGGGTATTTCTTTCATAATTTGAGTTATAACTCAATACTACTTTATTTTGTGGCCCAAATTTTTCTAGCTTTGGCCATTAGAGTTCTTTCAGGTGGTTTTTGTGTCCCTTTGGGAGACCTTTATCAGTGTTATGTTTTGTTTTGTTTGTTTTGTTTGAGAACTTCCTTACTTTCTGGCACTACAAGATGCTCTAGGCTTATTTTGTATATTTCTTGTTCTGGTCTTGAATTAGCCATTCTTCTGGGATCTTTGGTTCCTTTTATTACAAACCAAAATCTAGCTTCTACGCATGCTCATTCCTACTAAATGTTATTGTTTTTAGGCTTTGTCAGCTGAGCAAAAAATTATATGTTTATATTTTCTAACTTACACATATACACATCTGTAATTATGTCTATATGTAACCATCTGAATATACAGATGCTAAATGTGAGTTCTCACTGATATCTCCAACTCCAAACCATTACCACATGGATCATTCTCCCTTTGCTAATCTGTAAATTCACTACAACGCTGAGAAATATGGTTCCCACCATCCACCATCCATGTGCTTAATTGTTCAGTTCCATGTATCATAATATCAGAAGTAACTTGTATCTCATTTAAGAAACAGCTTTATCAATAGTGTATGTATGCAGTTTGTTTTGCCTTTAGACTTAGAGATGCCAATCATATCTAAAATTACTTAGGTCAGCACCTTTTGTACACACTTCCTTCAAAGAGATTGTTTTACACATTTGTATTACAGTTAGATTCTACTGTCATATTATTCATTCCTTTTGGGATTCCCCAACTTTCTAAACGAATTTTTAAATTTGCAGACATTAAGGGTCACTTCCTTGTGCTATAAAGTTTTATGAGTTTTGAAAAATGTTGTCATTAAAATGTCATGTGTCTAACATTAGAATATCAAATGGTATAAGTATTATCCTAAAAAAATAAAAACCTGTACTTTATATATTCAACCTACCATGCATACCCTTGAGCCCATGGAAACTGCTGATATTTTTACTGTCTTCTTTTCCAGAATGTTCTATAATGGGAATCATATAGTATATAGCCTTTTTAGACCTTTTTGTTTTCCTATTGTTGAATTTTAAGAGTTCTTTGTATATTTTGGGTACAAATCTTTTATGAGATAAATTTTTTATAAGATTTTAAAATAGCTCCAAAATTGGTGGGGTGATATCAATTGTAATGTAGCTCATAAAGGAAATTTTAAGAAATAATGCTATAAAATCAATGGATAACTCTCCAATAAGTGCATTTTCTATTTGAATCAACAAGAATGTTTGCAAACAAATATGCTCAAAAATAAAAATATGATAAAATTTTACTACTGATAGAAAAATACATTTTTAGACTAAGTAAAAACAAAGTTTCCATTTTTCTCATGCTCTAAAACAAAATGACAATAACTTTCCAATTCCTTGAAAAGATAGTACAAAAAAGCTGATAAAAGTTAAATAAAATCAAATAGCTAATACACATGAGGCCTGTGGCACAGAGTCTAGCAATAGTAAGCCTTAATAAATATTTGCTATTATTATTTTCACTTACTATGAAAACCAATAGTCATGTAAAAATACTTCAATTTGAGAACACAGAAAAATTTGATTAACACATTTTATAATAAATAGAAAACACTTCCATTATTTTTGCATCCAAAACTCTAAATAAGAGTTAGTAAATAACTCAATGCATAATTACAAATAACTACAGTAAAAAAAATTGAGTAACATGTTAATGAAGTTTTGATTACCAATAAAGTTACAAACAAAGCAGCCATGTTAAAATATAGTTTTACATTTTAAGTTTATATGTAATTACTACCCCTCTATTTATCTAGTAAATCTTAGGTTAATGATAAATTTTTATTCTAATTCATTTGTCAAAAACTTAATAAATGAATATGAAGATGAAAATTATAGTTCCTTTTTTCCTATTAAATTCAGAAACTATAAATATCATTTTCATTTTGTGTATATTAGTCATAAAAATTTCTCAAAATAAAAACAGTAAGAGGCTTATATTTGAAATTAGTTACACACCGTCAACTCACCAAGCTTGCGATCTCAATTTATCTGTATCATCTACAATTATTACTATATTATTTAATCTTAAATGAGAAATATCATGACCTTATACTTTAAGAATATTTATGTCAAAGGAGTATTTATGATCATTCGTATGACGATAACCAACAAAACAAATTAAAAGTATTAAGTTCTTGATATCAAACACTATTATTTCTCTTTTTTTATATAGCAAAAGAAAAAAGCTAGTAGATCTGATTTTCACCCACAGCCAACTTTCTCCACTTTCTTTTTAATTATAATGAACTGCAATGAAATTGAAATTCAACTGATTTTACCTAAAATTTTCCAATTAATTCATAGTATTAACAACTTGCCTTCAGGTCTTCTAGTTGGAAGAAAGAAACAGAGCCTTAGAATATTTAGTTGACATGGGTGTATTGTAAATTGTTCAAGGAAATATGAATAGAAAGCTAGCTCAATAGAGATAGAGGTAGCCCTCTACTACCCATTATCATGAAGAATTAATTCCTCTATTTTTGTTTCTTTTTACCTGTTTTAAAAGAAAAACAATGTCAATACTAATACAAATTAAATAGATAATATTTTTGAAGAAAAGTGATGTATTCTTTCCTTTATATTTCTTTTAAGGCCTTAGAGCAAGCCTATCAACTCCACCTTGCAGATCAGAAAACTGAGAAATAAAGAAGAAAAGAAACTTGGCTAAATAATGCAGTTGGAAAATGGTAGACCCAAAATGACCCCAGCAGTTTTTCCCTGGCTTGTATTCTCTACAGTATTCTATTTCCAGTTTTCTACGGCATTACCAACTAAACTATTTTCACTCTCCTTTATACTTCATGGCTTCTGATTACTGAACTAGAACGTTTTGATTGATATATTTTGATCCTGTCCTCAATTTTTTTAAACCACCAGTGGTATAGAATTAGTTGTAAATAAGAGTAAATATGTTATTAATAGTGTTTCTTTGCTGAGGAAGACAATTCTCTTGACTTTTGCTTGTGTTTTAATTATCTCAGGAGGATTATAAGATCATTTCTACAAAATTCTGCTTAATAAACATAAACTTCAAGGTATAGCAGAGTACATATAATTAAATAAATAAATCTTCTAATTAATTTAGAATAATAATACTATATACCTCGTATGGAATTTGTGAGAATTAAACAAGGTAATGCATATAAATGTACTTGGCATGGTGATTGGCATATAGTAAGTACCAAAATACTTCCTACATATTCATCATCACCGTCATCATTATCACCATCCTTAGGCTAGTCTGAATTCTGGAGCAAGTGTAATTTTTTTTATAATTTATATGCATATACATACACACACACTTATATCACTCATCACTCTTTACTCATCAAGTTTCCAAGACTCCATCATTTAATTAAAATTTTCTAAATTTATTCAAGCGAAGTTGATGCCCTTCTGGCCTGCCTCAACAAAAGGGGGCATTTTCTTCCTGTTCTTAGCTGTTATGTACCTGTTCTTTCTCCTACTTTAATGTCAACTTGTTATTGCATCATATAAGGAAAATTTTAACTTTTCTTATATGGTTCTGTTTCCAATCATATCACTATACTGAAATTACAGGTTAGTGACTGTCAGACTTAAAGGTCATTTCTTATTCTCTATGCTCCTGGATTTCTTTAGAGCGGTGGTCCCCAACCTTTCTGGCACAAGGGACCGGTTTCATGGAAGACAATTTTTCCAGTAACCAAGGGTGGGGGATGTTTTGGGGATGATTTAAGTCCATTACAATTATTGTGCAAATAATTTCTATTATTATTACACTGTAATATATAATGAAATAGTTATACAACTCGCCATAATGCAGAATCAGTGGGAGCCCTGAGCTTGTTTTCCTGCAACTAGACAGTTGCATCTGGGGGTGATGGGAGACAGTGACACCCGAAGTGTGTTGCTTATGTCCAGTCTACTCCGTAATCTCATTTTCGTTGCTGTCACCTGCTTCACACAGATACAATGTTGGAAATGGAAACAGACTTTTCAGGGCCTTTGTGACAATCTCAGAATATTCCACCTTGACTTTAATCCAGATTGTATGGAGATTTGAAATTGTCTCAAACATACTTTTAAGGGCACCGTCATTTGTGATCTCAAGCAGTAGATCCTCTTCTGGCACGGACAAAGTGGATTCACCTGGTTTATTCGCAAATGGGTCACGGATCCATTCCTTCCCTGTTCAGGAGTCTTTTGTGGTTGGGAAGTAATGCTCCAACTCTTTTGAAAGCTGAGATAGGTGATCACGCACCAGCTGGGAGAAAGAAAAAAGGCCCTGGCTCAGTCTCTTTCAAAATCTCTGCTCATGTTTGAAACACGTCAAAAATCCCAATGTTCACTCATCACCCCCATAATTTCAATTTAGCTTTGAATGAAGGCACTTTATCTACTGACTTGAACACATTTTTTGTTCTCCCCTGAAATGACAGATTGAGTTCGTTGAGCAGGTTGAATATGTCACACAAGTAAGCAAGTTTTGGGACCCATTCTGTGTCACCAAAAGGCACCTCCAGTGGTGACTGTTCTTCTAAAAGAAATCTCTGGAGTGGCTTTTGTAACTCAAAAACTCTGGCCAGTAATCTACCTTTAGAAAGCCATCTCACTGCTGTGTATAAGAGGAGACGTGTGTGCTCTGTGTCCATCTCCTCACAGAGCTGCGTGAACAGACGTGAGTTAAGGGCATGTACTTTAATGTGGTTGATAATTTTAATCACATCCTGCAAAATGTTGTTTAGTTCAGGTGACATTTTTGGCTAGCCAGCATTTCTCTATGGATGACACAGTGCGTAGACTCACATTCAGAAGCGACCTCCTTGGTCTGAGTAGTGAAACCAGAAAGCCGTCCAGTCATGGCAGCTGCTCCGTCCACGCATATACCGGCACAAAATGACTAATTCAGTTTTCCTGACATGTAATCATTCAAAGGCAGCTGCGGTGTTGGTTGGCAACAAAAGTTCACATAACATATCCTCATGCACATCCCCATGAAAATATATCACAGAAAAACAAACATTGTGGCCTTGTCATCAACATCAGTAGACTTGTCAACCTAGGTTGTGTACCATGGTGACTCATTAATCCTCTCTAACAATTGTACTTCAATATCCTCTGCTATTTCAACAATAAGCCTAGTTATGGTGCTATCCGAAAGAGCAAAACACGACACTTTTTGAACTGCAGGTCCTCCTAAAAGTTCATGGCAAATGTCCTTAGCAGCAGGCAGGACCAACTCTTCACCAATAGTAAAGGGCTTCTTAG
>CAUYRB010074798.1:0-42201 GCA_963574695.1 Propithecus perrieri
AAAAATTAGCCGGGCATGGTGGCGCATGCCTGTAGTCCCAGCTACTCGGGAGGCTGAGGCAGGAGGATCTCTTGAGCCCAGGAGTTTGAGGTTGCTGTGAGCTAGGCTGACGCCACGGCACTCACTCTAGCCAGGGCAACAAAGTGAGACGCTGTCTCAAAAAAAAAAAAAATAGTAGATTCATCTAATTCTCCTTGCAGTTCTATCAGTTTTTCTCTCAGGGATTTTGATGCACTGTTGTTAAGCACATAAACATTAATGATTGTTACATTTTCTTGGAGTATTGACCCCTTTTTCATTAAGTAATGTTCTTATTTATCTCTGCTAATTATCTGGTGATTTTTCTTATTCTGAAATCTATTATGTCTGAAATTAGTATTGCTACTTCTATCTTCTCTTGATTAGTGTTAGCATGGTATAGCTTTCTCCATCCATTTAGTTTTAATTTATGTGTATATTTATATTTAATTCTTTAAAGATTTACCATATGAGCCAACAATTCCTCTTTGGGATATTTATCCAAAATAATTGAAATCGGAATCTCAAAGAATTTTAGCACTCCTTTGTTCACTGAAGCACTAATCAAAATAGCCAAGATGTAGAAACAGCTTAAATGTCCACCAACAGATGAATGGATAAAGAAAATGTAATATGTGCACACAGTGGAATACTTATTCAGCATTAAAATGGAAGGACAGTCTGCCATATGTGACAACATGGATGAACCTTGAGGACATTATGCTAAGTGAAATAAGTCAGTCACAGAAAAGAAAACATTGTATGATTTCACCGATATGAGGTATTTAAAATAGTCATTTCACAGAATCAGATAATGAAATGGTAATTACCAGGAACTGGGGGAGAGAGAAATGGGCAGTTACTAATCAATGTGCATAAAGTTACAGTCAAGCAAAATGAATAAGCTCTAGAGATCTGCTGCCCAATATTGTACTAATAGTCGATAATAATGTATTATACACTTTAAAATATGTTAACAGCATAGATCTCATGTTAAGTGTTCTTACCACAACAAAGTTTTTAAAAAAGCGGATTTCTTCAAGAAAACATATAGTTGGATCTTGTTTTTTTGATCTACTCTGATAATCTCTGTTTTTTAATTAGTGTATTTAGGCCATATAGACCAAAGTGACTGTTCATATACTTGGATTACTATCTAGCATATTTGTTACTATTTCCTATTTGTTGATCTTGGTTTTGCACCTATTTTTATCTTCTACACTTTCTCTGCCATTGGAGGTTGTAATTGAGTATTATGTATGATTCCATATTATCTCCTTTCTTAGTATATCAATTATAATCTTATTAAATCTTTTTAAATAGTTGCCCTAGGGTTTGTAACATATGTTTATAACTGATCCAAGTCTACATTCAAATAATACTGTACCACTTTTTGGGTAGTGCAAGTACTTATAAAAATGAAATTTTCCTAATTACGCCCTCCCATCCCTTGTATCATTACTGTCATTCATTTTGGTTGTTCACAGTCATGCATACCCATATGTGTGTTTGTATCTATCTATATATATATCTATGCATACATGATGAAATACAGTTGGCTTTTCATATTCACAGATTTTACATCGGCATACTTAATTATATGTGGATCGATAAAACAGTATTTGCAGGATATGAAACCCATGAATACAGGAAATTGACTTTTCATATTTATGGGTTCTAGGAGGCCAACTGAGGTACCTGAGCATACACCAATTTTGGTATCCATGGGGGTCCTGGAACAAATCCCCCCTGGATACTGAGAGATACCTGTGTATAAAGCTTCTATTATTGTTTTGAAGAACTATTAATTGTTAGATTACTTAAAAAATGAAACATAAGCTTTTTTTTACCTTCACTTATTCCTTTTTCTAATAATCTTCCTGCCTTTATGTAGATCTGAGTTTCTGACCTATATATTCTTTCTCTCTGAAGAATGTCTTCTAACATATCTTGCAAGGCAGGGCTATTAGCAACAAATTCCCTCAAATTTAGCTGTCTGAAAAAGAATATTTCTCCTCTTATGGATAAATTTGCTGGAGGCAGACTTCTAGGTTGATATTTATTTTTTCTCAACACTAACCATTTTACTTCACTCTCTTCTTGTTTGCATGGTTTCTGAGTAGAGGTTGAATGTAATTCTTGTCTTTGCTCACCTACAAGTAAGGTGCTTTCCTGTTTGGCTTTTTCCAAGATTTTTTTCTTTATCTTTGATTTTCTGAAGTTTGAATATAATGTATCTAAATGTAATTTCTTGGGCATCCATCCTGAATGATGTTTTTTGAGCTTCCTGGATCTTTGTTTTGGTAAATATGGGGGAAGTTTTCATTCATTATTGCTTCAAATATTTAATATATTCCTTTCTGGTTGTTTTTCTCTTTGTGGTATCCCTGTTGCCTGTGTGGTATACCTTTTGTAGTTGTTTTTGGATATTCTGTTCTGGTTTTTTTTCCAGATATTTTCCTTTTGCTTTGCAGTTTAGCAAGTTTTTGTTCTCACATCCTCAAACTCAGAGATTCTATCCTCAGCTTTGTCCACAAATAAGCCCATCAAAGTCATTCTTCATTTCTGTCACAGTGTTTTTGATCTCTAGCATTTAAAACAATTCTTATAATTTTTATCTCTCTGCTTAAATTATCCCTCTGTTCTTGAATGTTGTCTATTTTTTCATTAGAGCTCTTAGAATATTCATTATAGTTATTTTCAATTCCTGTTCTGATAATTGATAATTCCTTTTTACGGGCCAATGTTTTAATTTGTATTTTTTTTATTTTCAGAGAATTAGCGAGTACAAGTTGAATTCTGTTACATGTGTATACTGTATAGTGGTGAAGTCTGAGCCTTTGTACCCATCACCTGAATTGTGTTCTGCCAAACCTCACTCTGGTTCTGATGCTTGTTCAGTCTCTTCGAAGTGTTTTTGCCCTTTAGTATGGCTTGTAATTTTTTTGCTATAAATGAGCATGATATACTGGGTAAAAGGAACTGCATTAAATAGGACTTTAGTAATGTGGTGGTAAGGCTTAGAGGAGAAAGGAAGTATTCAATAGTTCTTTGATAAAGTCTCAATCTTTTTGTGAGCTTGTGTCTCTGACCTGTGAACTTCACAAGTGCTTCTCAGTGTTTTCCCCAGTTAAGTGGGACACCAGGTTTAGATGGGACTGGAGTTGGATATTTCCCTACCCCTAGGTAGGTTGGTCTCCACAAATAGGCTATGATAAAATAGTTTCTCCTGAAGACAGCCCCTGTTAATAAGAACAGGGTTCTCTGGTGTATTTCAAAATGGTTCCTTTTTTGGAATCATGAGGGGATTTTTCTTCATTTTTCACTGAGATTTGGTAGAGCTCCTGGAGATAAAACTCAGAAGACCATGAGACCTCCCTTGTGACTGGATGTTCCTGCAGATTTTACTGTTGGACTTGTCCACACTGAAACTTCAGCAATTTGTCAGTTATAGTTCAGGTTTTCCTACCCCAATGCTGATTCTTACAGAGATTTCTACTCATGAGTTCTGCTCCAGAGTATCGTGATTCTTTTTATCTGTCTGTCTGTATCTCCAATTTGGGGGCAGCGGTTTGCCCTGTGACGTCATTTCCCCCATGGATCTAAGAAGAATTGTTGAATTTTCACTTGTTGTTAGGACTGAGTGGAGACTTCTAAGCTACATATGTGCTAGACTGGAAACCAGAAGTCAGATTATTTGTTTTCTACTGTTGAGTTTTGAGTGTTCACCCTATATTGTAGATAAAAGTTCTTTTTGATATACTGTTTGCAAATATGATCTCCCAATCTCTAGCTTGTCATTTCAGGGTCTTACAAAGGTTTTTTTTTTTTTTTCCAGATAAAAATTTTCTAATTTTGATTAATGTTTCCATTTATGGGTCATTCTTTTGTTAAGTCTAAGAACTCTTTTGCTAGTCCAAGTTTCTGAATATTTTCTCTTCTATTTTCTAAAATTTTTATAGTTATGCATTTTAGAATTGTCATTTAATTTTGCAATCCATTTTGAGTTATTTTTTAATAAAATGTGAAGTTTAGATCGTTTTGCCCTATAGGTGTCCCATTACTCTAGCACCATTGGTTGAAAAGAATATTATTCTTCTACTGACTTGCATTTGCACATTTGTCAAAAATCAATTGGGCATAGTTTTGTGTTTCTATTTCTAACTTCTCTATTCTGTTCCATCCACCTATCTGCCTATCACTCAGTCAATGCCACACCATCTTTATTACTATAGCTATGTAGTTAGCTTTAATGTTGGGTAGAGTGATTCATACCACCATATTCTTGTCAAGATTGTTTTAGCTATTCTGGGGTCTGTATACTTCCATATAAATTTTAGAGTAAGATTGTCTATATCGTCAAATAAAGTTTGCTAGAATTTTAATAGGAATTGCATTAAACCTATAGATAAGTTTGAAGAGAATTGATACATTTACCATGTTGAGGATTACAATGTATAAAAATGGTATGTCTCTCCAATTATTTATTCCTTTAATTATTTTCATCAGCATTTTGTAACTTTCAGCATTAGATACAGTACATATTTTGTTCGGTTAATACCTATTTACCTAATATTTTATTTTCTTTGGAGTTATGGTAAATGGTACTGTGTTTTTAATTTTGCTTACACATGTTCATTGTTGATACATAGAAATGTGACTACTCAGTAGGTCTTTTTCATCTTGGTTGAGTTCTGGTAATTTTTGGTTTTAGGGTACTTGATGCATTTGTTCGAACTTGTTGCATGTATGAATTTACAGTTGTTCATAATATTTTTTATTATTTTAATGATAGTAGACATGTAGTCATATCACCTATTTTATTCCTTAATTTTGTGATTTGTGTATGTTCTCTGTTTTTGCCAGTCTTGTTAGAGATTTGTTATGTTTGTAGAATTTTCCAAAGATTATATTTGATTTATTAAATTTCCTTTATTGCTTCCTGTTATAAGTTTCATTGATTTTTGTCCTTATCTTTTATTATTTCCTCCTTGCTATGCTTGCTTTATGGATGGGAATTCAGATAACCCATTAGTCTCTCTAATACCTTCTCAAAGAATGTGGAGCACCAAGTTGCAAAACCTCACTGCCTTTTAGTGGGGATATAAGTTTAAGTTCTTAATATTATAAAGGATGACTCACATGACTTTGTAGCTGCAGGGTAGAAATTGAAGCTCAGGTTATTTCTGGGTCCCACTGATATTAGGGGAGGTTAAGAAGAGGAAGCAGAGTGCCAACCAGTCTCACCTCCCACCACATTGTTAAACCTTATTGATGCTGGGTATGGAGATTCAGCTTCTCATTGGGCCCAGCTGATGCCAGAAGTGGCATGTTCAGTCTTGCTGATGCCTAATAGCTCCCCAATGCTCCCTGCTGACACTAGTTGTTAAACCTAGAGGGGAGTAGTACCACTTTTAACTGCCTCATTAAATCTCGTTGCTGTTGGGTAAGGCTAGAGGCTCAGCTTGCTGCTAAACTCCACTAATACTATCCTGTTGATAGAATCAGAGCCCCAACAGCCTCCACTTGGTAGGAAATGAAAAATTATCTCTTTGCTAGGTGCTGCTGACACTACTGTGCAGAAGAAACAGATCAAAGTAATGTGCACCTGCTGGATGAGAGATGGAAGATCAACATCCTGCTTATTCCCCCTAACACCATAGAGCAGAGGAATGGAGGTGCACCACCTGCTTCAGCAGAGAAGAAGGTAGAGTAGAATGTCTGCTCTTTCCTCAGTCCTGCTGGAAGCATAGGGGTGAGGCAGTTTTTCCATAGGTATTTGTCAGGAGTAGGGTGGGTATTGAAAACATTAAGTTTTCTGTTATGTTTGGCCACTCTTTTTCTACTCTTGTGGCTAGAAAAAACAGGGTTTTCATGGAGCTGTTTTTGACAATATCCATTGTCTGTTCTGAGCTGGAGGACTCTGCACCACCCTCTCCAAGATATGTGGAAGACAATAAGGAAACCCTGGGAACTCCCCACCATGTTGTTCCTCAAATATCAAGGTACCATTGCAGTCTACCATCTTCTTTTCACCTTTCAGAGGCTTCCTATGCTTATTTGATATATCTAGAGTTTTTTCAGTTATAGAGGAATAGGGCTGTTCCATTTTGGTAAAACCAGAGTTAGTCACTCAGAGTTCAATTTTATGCTTATAAATAATATATTTTGCATACAGAGGCTCAATATAGAGCAAATTTATTTCTATGAAGAATTTGAAAAGATTCTTAGAAAGAATTTTGAAGAATATTAAAAGAAACACTTAAGATCTAAAGTCATAGTTGGTTTGCTTGTTTGATTTTTAATTTGTAAAATGAGAAAGTTGAACTAATTGTCCTCTAATATCTTTCCAGCTCTGGCAAGCTAGGAATCTAAGTGCATTCTAGAAATAGAATAAGTGATGGGTCCAACCCACTTAGTATACACTGTCTGTTTTCATCATTGCATTAAATCTTCAGAGACAGAATATGACCTTTTAACTTCAGGATCTAAGATTTTCTATTTGACAGATAATTTGTTCAAGCTACACAAAAGGTAAATTTAGTTTCTACATGCAAATATGTGGACTCAGTACAAATAGGATGTCTGTGGTTGAATAACTGGGGTATCAGTATAATTATAATTATTAGAAGCGTGCATCATAATAGAAGCACATGTGTTCAGATCAAAGCTTCAACTTTGTGTGATATTTCAGAGAGGAGGAATCATCTCAGTTAAGGCAGCATGAGCTCTGAAGTACATAGACCTCCAACTATGTACACATTGGAGTGAATTTCAATTTGCTTGCTTCTTACTTGTATGAACTGGAAAAGTCATTTAACCGTAGATGTCTCATCTTTAAAACGAGAACACTTATTCATCTCATAAAGCTAACACAAGGATCACACAAAGAATATAAGTAAAGCTACAATATAGTTTTTGGAAAAGATAAGCACTCAGCAGTGGCAACTAATGATAAAAAATTTCATCAGGAAAATACATGTCATCATCTTCTTCATCATCATCATCTCTATTCTTAGGCTAGGTAGTAGAACGTGATTAGTAAGAACAAAAGTTCCTGATTCTTACTGTATAAATTCAAGTGCCTTGTCTTCTACTAGCTGTGTGACCTTAAGTAAGTTGCTTAATCTCTCTTTACCCCAGTTTCACCACCTTCTGTAAAAGAGAAATGATAATAGTACCCACCTCATAGGGCTATTGTGATAATTAAATAAGCTAAATGTATGGAAAAACCTTACACTCGTGCTTGGCATATATTAAGTACTCAATAAATATTCAAAATCATTGTTTACATCTATAAATTTATTAAAGTCTCTGGTAACCTGATACTGGAATATCAAGTCACTTGAGTCAACATAGAAAGAAACATGATTTCTAACTGAACAGACTGACTGTTCTCACATCAGGCAGTCAACCATGCTTCCACTTTGTCAGCTATGTAAATACTTTAGATGCCCTAAATTACTCTAGTGAATATAAGACATCTGCTTTAACATGGAAAATACTTCAAACAATCATCAGGGCTGCTTTTCCCAAGTATCCTAACCATTTTTATGGACCTAAGATCTGGAGGCCCTGATTTGAATATACCAATTTCTATAAGCTTACAGAGCTCAGAGCCTCAGTCAAAGGCCTTTCCATCAACCACAATCTAATGTCTCCAGGAAGATGGAAAGTTTTCATCTAGTTCTACAAAATACTAGTAAAGTCTCAAACTTTTCTGAGAATATCCAAAATGAAGCTTCAAAATTGCTCCCATCAGTGTCTTCTTGTGAAACCAGTATGCCACCAACCATATTTAAAACATAATGATTATATTCAAAAGTGATGACAAAAATACATTCACACTCTGATGATGACAGTGTAAAATTGTGGCACAATCTTTAAGAAAATGATTTGCAGTTTTCTCAGGCACCATGAAAGACTTTTTTAATATTAAATGACATTTTACTGACCACCTCCCTTTTCTCCCACCCCACACTGGGCATATCCATCCCCTGGAGACTTAAGATATTTATAATTGGCTTATTTATAATAAGAAATGATTATCTCTTAGGATATCTCCATATTGCTTCCCACAGAGGTTGTACCTTTTAAGTGAAGTGTTGCAAGAATGGAAAAACAAACACCACATGTACTCACTACTAAATTGAAACTAATAGATCAACATTCATGTGCACATTTGGTAGTAAAATTCAAGGAAAATCAAGCATGCGGGAGGAGGAAGGAGAGGATGGGTAAATTCACAACTAACAGGTAAAATGCAGGCTATCTGGGCGATGGACACATTTATAACTTTGACTCAAACTGTGTACACAAACAATTCATGTAACTGAAACATTTGTACCCCCATAACATTCTGGAAAGAAAAACCAAATATATGAATTTTGTCAAGTTTATTTTTGTATGTCTGCATGGATTGTGTGGCACATGTATAAAAGCTTTTGAAAGCCCTTGTCAAAAGGAAGTTGACTAGTCCCAGTTTTTCCAATTTTTGGAGTTTATTATTTCACAAGATATCTGATAGACAATGCTGCTGCCTCAAAGAAATCTGACTATATTTTTATTGGATGGAAGTAAACTTTCAGTCCTTTAAAGTCTCTAGCATATTATTTGTTTCTTTGCATTTATCAATTTGTGCTACCTATAACACTTCTATGTGCTTGCTGGCTAAATTAGATCTTCAGTTATTAAGGGACAAAGATCATTTCTTTTTCAGATGAACATCTGTATTAATGCAAGGCACTTATTAAGTTCAAAACTTCAACAAAGACCCCAGTGTTTCCAGTTATTTCTTATTTTTGTCTGAAGTAAAAAAGCTCTTTCTGCTTAGTGTCAATGCGAAATCTTCACAATTCTTAGTACTCACGCAGTCTTTCCTATCTCTTTGATGACTACTCCAGCCAGCCTAGCTTTGCTTCATTGGGAGGATTGAAATTATCTGTTATCTTCTCCATTGATTTTACATCTTCCTTCATTTTGTGGAAACGTCTACATTTACATTTAGTCACACCCTTTTCTCACGTAAATCTCTATGTTTCTATCATCCTAAAAAATCAAAAAATAAATAAAAAATAATGAATACTCTGTTTACCTCTTTTCCATCTTTGTATAATCATACCGATCTCTCTTTCCATCAAGAATTTCTTGAAAGTAAGTGAATGAAGGAGTAAATGAGGAAGTATAGAGAGATGATTAGAACATTAGTCCCTGGACACATCGACATTTAAAGTTTAGAAGAGAAGGAAGAGCCAAAAAACATACTTTTTTTGATACAATGGATACAATTGCAAAAGGAATATTGAGAAATATAGGTTTGAAAAAATAAGAACAAGGAAGAGGAAATAATAATGACAATGATAATGTTTTTCAATCACTGAGCAGTCACAGTCAGAGCAGCAGGCAGGCACTATATTGAGTACTAAAGGCTGGCCACATTTTTTTTTACTATGTCTGTGGAAAATGAAAAAGAATAATGTGCTTTTCCTCCCCTCCAAAGACCATAGAGTATTTGGGAGATAAACCTAACATTTCTGGAACTAACATAGAAACAGTTATACAATGTAAATCATTTATTGCTGCATTTCATGGAGGCAGATTCCAATTTCTATAGGATATTAGGAAATGAACTATAAAGCCATGAGAAAAGAGAAATGAGACAAAAGATCTGGAAAAGTTAGTGTGATTTAATATGGCTAATGGTAGAAGGAATTCTAGACAAATGTAAAACTTGATCATAAAAACAAAAGATGGGATGATCTGAACCTACCATCTTTGAGTTGGGTGTCATAGTTCCTAGAGCTGAAGGATCTGATTGAAAAGTGATAAGAAATAAATATGAATAGTTAAAGTATGGCCAGATTGAAAATAGAAATGCATACAACATTTGCTCTTTATGGAGGTCAGATAAGACTTAAGACTTGTGAACTTGTGTTTAGATACATTAGATCTAACTTATCTCAATTAGAAATGGTGCCAAAATATGAGTCATAGAGTTTCAATAAAATATGGTTTGGAAATCGCAAATGTAAAGAATTCAGAACACAATTTTCTTAATTTATCACAAGAAAAACAAACATTGGAAAGATTTTTTTATTTAAGAAATCAGAGTTTGATGCCTTTATTACTTACCAGAGGAGCACACTACATTTTTCATAAAATATAACTTAATTATAAATGATTTGAAGTTTTAGTACACAATAATAACTGCATACACCAATACAGAATTAAATTATGTGTTATATAAAAAAGTATTAAGTCTTTGATATTCCCAACTTATATAAAATGAAAAAAACTAACAACAAATTTGTTTTTGAACTTCTTTAGTTATATTTAACTATACTTATTGTAAAGGAATATAAAAAAAATTATTGGACTGTGATCAGTGAATTTTACCGGTGATAAATAATTAATTATAAAGAACCAAACATAAAACACTACTTAAAAAATTCAATATTTAAAATATATCTAAATTTAAATTACATCTAAAATTTTTCAAATAATTTAAAATTATTTCTATATACTAATGAATTTAACAAAAATTGAATATGTAAACTTGGAAAAAATGAGGGAATATATTGCTATTACTTCGTCAATACAACTTTACTGCTTTTGACTAAACTAATTGTGAAGCTGACAAATGATCTCGATTCTTGTCAATCCCACTGTATGTTTTTAATAAATTGAATATATTTTATGTTTAAGAGAAAACATTTTCTGCCTCTTTGCCTGGTGGTAAACAGGAGGTATGGAATAGGGATGCACACAGGACTACTACATGTAAATCTCAAGTATCATTTTTGTGTGATAAATTTATGGGATTAGTAATAATATATAGAATATTATCACATGCAGCAAGTTACAGAGAAGTTTTTAAAATTAATGAATATGATAAATTTAGTGGGTGCAAGAACTGTGTGATACTGTAATCTCTATGCTACACTGCCTCTTTAACACAATATTTGAAAAACAGCCTTATTAACAAATTACACACAGAAGATTCTGTAAAACAAAAGTAAAAAGTTAATAATATTTCAGATAGAGCATTTCTCTTTTTTTTTTTTTTTTTTTTTTTAGACAGAGTCTCACTGTGTTGCCCGGGCTAGAGTGCCATGGCGTCAGCCTAGCTCACAGCAACCTCAAACTCCTGGGCTCAAGCAATCCTTCTTTCTCAGCCTCCCAAGTAGCTGGGACTACAGGCATGTGCCACCATGCCCGGCTAATTTTTTCTATGTATTTTTAGTTGTCCAATTAAATTTCTTTCTATTTTTAGTAGAGACGGGGTCTCTCTCTTGCTCAGGCTGGTTTTGAACTCCTGAGCTCAAACAATCTGCCCTCCTCGGCCTCCCAGAGAGCTAGGATTACAGGCATGAGCCACTGCGCCCGGCCCCAGATAGACCATTTCTATTTGCTTTAATGCATATTGGTTAGAGCCACAAATTTAGGCTCTAGAAATCATACTGAATTATCTCAGTGACTTCAAGCTGAGCCATTAGAATTATTTTTCTATTTTTCATCAATAAAGATAAATGCACTGTATTTCAGAATCTCCTTTTTATCTGGTGTTTTGTATTTCCTAGCAAAAATTCCCTTCAAACATCCACCCCACATTCCCTGGACTTACTTATGTTTATTTACATTAATTATTTGTCAACCAGCCATAAGGAAATTCACTGAAATCTTACCAGAAGACATTCAAAATCTGTTACCTTGGAAATTTTTCTCATCTTCAGGTAAAATGCTGATTGTATTTCTTATCTATAGAAAGGAGGAAGAGTCGAGGGAGTTAAAGGGACTTTATGCGGTGATACTTGGCTTCTGCTTAAGCCAAAGGATTTTGTGGGTGGCTCCATTTGAGAGTCTGGATAATTAGAAATTGGGAGTAAAGATTTTTCTCTAGAAGTTCATAACAGACAAAAACCTGAAATGGCAGTAGTTATTTATCATTGACTGAGTACACAGGAGAATTTGCACAATGTCTGCAGCTACTGTCTATAGAAAAGTTTTTTTTATTTTTTCACTTCTTAGAGCTTAATCTTTACAAACATTTTATAAATAAAAAGAAGAGGCTTATTTTCATTACGATTTCTCTACTCAGCATTTTTTTTTTTTTTTACATAAAACCATTCAATCTGACATATGTCAGAGGGCAATTAGCAGTCTCTGCTAACAGAATACCTGGCCTACTTAGCAGGCATTTCTTGTTCCTCATTAACCAAATTATGCTCAGGTCATATATCATATCTCTGACAATAATGCCACTTTCATGCTTAATTGGTTAAATAAATGTGTAATTATGGAACTATGCTAAGATACAACTGTAAATTCTTATAACCAAGGTATCTGCCTGGTACAGACGGGGATATTATCTGATGTACTACAAGATATTAAAAACACTAAAACTTAATGTAGCATTTTTCAATATCAATCAAGATCCCTCCAGATGTTAATAACATTTTAGATAAAATGTTAGAAAACTCCACCAACTTTATTGTGAAGATACTGTTAGATAAAGGCATGGTATTTTTGTAAAAAATATTATCTGCAGCATGAAGCACAGAAAAATAAACCAGTATCTTGTTGCTAAGCAGGGAGATTGAAAATTTGACATATGACAATGAGTAGACTTTATATCTTGCTGTGGGATATTTACAGTAATGACTATATTCTCAGAATACTTTTGGATCACAGCAAATACTGGCTCATTGAAAATCAAGAAAATCATCTTAGAAGAAGAAGGATATTAATAGTTGTCTTAAAATTCTTTCTCTAATTTTTTCCCCTTCTAATTAGCACTTTTCTAATGAGTGCTAACAAAATGAGACTTTCACATAAATTTCCAGAAAAGTTCTTAAAACCTTTCTAAGAGTAAAATAAATGACATATGGCAAAATGTTGACAAGGTAAACATTTAATTGTATTAGTTTTTAATATAAAGAACTTTTTAAATATTAGGTAGGTTTCAAATCTGCTAGATACTAGATTTATCACTTAAGACAAGACTTGACTGTATAGAGCTAAATACACATATATATACATATACACACACACAGATACATATGTAAAATTTACAGTGGCTTAAACAAGTTGGAAATGTGTTTCTCTTTCACTTGAAAGAAGTCTTAAGATAAATAGTCCAGAGCTGGTATAAAAGTTCTACAATTACCAAGGACATAGACATTTTTTTTTTCTTTTCTATCATTCTAGATAACGGTATGAAAGCTGAAGGAATCAGACAGGAAATATTTTAATGTTTCCAGGCCACACAGTCTCTATGACAACTATTCAACTCTGCTTCTGTAACAAAAAGTCAATTCTCCTTTGTAGTGCAAAAGTAGCCTTGGATAACATGGACATAAATAGTCTTCACTGCAGTAAAACTCTATGTGCAGATACAAGTGGTGGACTGGATTTAGCTCATGGGCTGCAGTTTACCAAGTCTGCCCTAGAGTGTGACTTTCATCCTCTAAGTCAACTCATGATCATAGAGCTCTAGACATATTAATTCACGATAAGAGACAGAAGAAGCATAAAAAGTAGAACAGCAAATGGGTTTCCTTCTCAGTAAAATCAGCTTCTTTAACGTTGACTTCCAGGACTTGCACATCATTTTAAATTATAACTTTGTACAATAAACAACTTGGCTCATCTTTATCCTGGTTCCTGAAAAGAAACCATTAAACTTTTGAAATAAAGAATTTGACTGTCCTTTGTCCCTAGTTTCAGAGAACTAACTTCTACGTCTTTGGAATTTCCTGAGTAATAAGTGTCTTTCTTATTCATTGTGAGCCCCTGGGACCAAACTTGAGAGTTTATGTTAACAAGATGACTGGTGGCCAGTCCCTAAATTGTTTATGCTAATAAGCTGGCTCAGCATGGGCGTTGTCTACCACAGAAAGACCAACTATGTGATTAGAGGGTTGGGAGTTTGATTCACATGGTATCACCCCAAAATCGGGGGAGGGGGTAGAGGACTGGAGATTGATTTCAAACACATGGACAATGATTTAATCAAAAATACCTATATAATGAGATCCTAACAAAAACTCCAGACACTGATGTTTGAGTCAGCTTTCTTGGTTGGCAAGGTTCTGCATATTATCACTCATTGATGTGTCAGGAGGCTAATGCATCTTGAGGACTAGTTAGCTGTGTATTTGCGACCCTCCCAGACCATGTCCTATGCATCTCTCCCTATGGATAGCTCTGATTTGTATCCTTTGTAATAAAACTGTAACCATAAGTGCAGTGCTCTCCTGAGTTTTCAGAATTCTTCCATTTTCAGAACCTGAGTGAGTAGTGAAAACCCCCAAATTTGTTGCCAGCTTGGACCCCTGTATTCGTATCTAGCATCTGAAGTAAGGTAATGTTGCAGAGGACTATGCCCTTAACCTCTGAAGTTTGTTCCAACTCTGGGGAGTTTGTGTAAGAAGTAATGGCAATCTAACTTACCATAATTTAGTCACTGGGCCATGTCTAGATTAAAATAAGATTATTAAACACAGGTCTACCACACCATCCTTTGGTAAAGAAAAATGTTTCCCAAATATCAACAGCATTGAGCTGAATATTCAGGACTCTAGCTTTCATTTCTTCACCATCTTTTTTTCAGAAAAACTAACAGAACTAATGCTATTATGGTTCAATTTTTGGTTTGCTTTGGTTACCACAGGCAGATCAAGACTATATAGTCTTCCAATAGCTGCTGACATTTACTTCTTTTCATAAGTCAGATGAAAAAATAAGAAATCGTTCATATTCCTACAACCACGTTGAAAAGCCTAGTTCTTTCAATGTTCCTTTGTATTATAAAAGAAACATAAGAAGTCTCTGTTCTATTAAAAAAAAAAATTTCTCTTCCTTAATTCCTGGATCACGTTCCTTGTAACTTCTTAGGGATTTTGCTCTGAAACTAATGCATGTATTCTCTTTATCACAGTGATATTCTTCTAGCATGCAAACATCCTCTCTTATTTCCCACTAAGAAACATATAACTAAATGGAACCCTGAATGTCAAGCCTACATATTACTTCAATAATTGCCCCATACTTCTGGTCCCATTCTTAGTAAAATCTCTCATGATATTTTCCTGGGATTGCTGCTTGTTTTTCTGTCTTCTCACTTTATTATGGCTCCCATTGCTATCAATCTGTTCTTGTAATATAATATGTGATCTTATACAAAAAGCATATATACCATAAATGTCTTCTTTTCCTCTAACTTCATTGATATTTCTTCTTAGTTTCCATTACTGCTATCTCTTCCTTACATATTTATTCTGTGAATGCAAAAGAAACCACAGTAATTCGTTCTTATTTTCTACTACCGCTGTGCACATATTTTTACTAGGGAATTTCACCCAAGACTCTGGCTTTGAATACGATCCCAGTACAGATGATCAATAAACTTCAGCTGTAGCTCTGACTTTTTCCTGAATTTTCACCTCATTTTAAGCTTCCTATATGCCTCCTTCTTATACATCTAATAAAAACCTCAATATATTTTTGCACGTGTAAAAACAGAGTTCTTGGTGACCCTACAACTAAACCTTTCCTATTCCTTTGTTCCTCTCAGGAATATCAGAATCATCCTATCAGTTGGCTACCACTTAAAATCTTGAGTCATCTTTTTCCTTTACTTCTCACATCCAATCCATTACTAAGTCCTGTTGAAATGATGTGCAAAATGTTGAATATTTCCAGTTCTTCTCCTCTTTACTGCCCCGGCTTTAGTCTAAACTACTCTTTCTGTGTAATGAAATTAACTCCTTTTTCCCCATTTTTCCAGTCCTAGTATCTATTTTCCACAATTCATCCTTCTAAAGATTAAATCATAATACTCATTTGATTAAAATCCACTAACAGTTCTTCCAATTTCAGCTAGTATAAATGAATGTTCCTTTTCCACGTCAGAGACAGGCCTACTTGTCAGGTTCATGCTTGCCTTTTCTAAACTTTCAGTGTTCTCTATACTCACCATGTTCAAGTCACAGCAGGTTTTCTATTCTCAAAACAGGTCAAACTGTTCCTGTCTTAGAGCCTTTACAGTTGACAGACCTTCTATCAGAAATATTGTCCAGGTTGTCTCAGGCCTGGATTCTTACCACCATCCCAGTCTCAGTTGAAATGTTAGAGCCTCTTTGTGGCCTGTGCTGGCAAACTTACTTAAAGTAGCAGAACCTGCCCCAATCACTTTGCAATACATCATCTTCTTGTGTTGCCTCATTAGCAATCATCACTAAATTAATTTTTCCTTCATTTTCTATCTTTCACTGATGGAAAAAAAATAACATCAACTCAGAATCAGTAAAAATCTTCTTAAAGTGTAGATTCTGATTCAGGAGGTCTAGGGTTGGGTCTGAAATTCCACATTTCTAACAAGCTCCCAGATAGACTATATTTGTCTTGGGATTTCATGCCTCCCTTTTATTTTTCGTATATTTTATTTTAGAAGGTTATTATAGTTTTTATAGTTATTATCGGTCATGGTTTAGTTGCTGAAAATAACTACATTAAGCAGTGGGTTAAAACTGCTTTGGAGATTAATTTAGCCTCATCACACAAACCCTATATATGGCCCCCAGAAATGACTTCTAGAAGCTCACCTCACAAGTATACTACAAGGAAGCATCCTGTACTGCTAAGATAATTATGTTACCTTTGGAAAGTGGAAGTCATCACTATAGTGGATGGCTCCAGAGTCATACTATGTTGGTGTGATCTCCAAAACTTTCAACTATAGCTTCTAGTAACAGCTCAGCACCTGGTAATGGGTGGTCCATTCCCGGCTTCTCTACTCATTGACTTCATTTTAAAATCAGTACCTCCACAGTTATGGTAAAGTCATGTCCAGAATCCTAGTTGTAAGGGAGTCATAAAATTTAGTTCTTGGTTTTATAAGTTATGAAGCATATAAAGGCATAGTATGAGGAGGTCAAAATGGACAAAAGAGTTAATCTAATTTATATGCTCCTAATATGCCCAATGCAGTGATATTTGTGTTTTAGGGGCCTAATAAACTTTTCAATGAAACAATTCTAACAATTTATTATTTTTTGACACAGGGTCTGGCTCTATTTCCTGAGCTAGAGTGCAGTAGTATCATTATAGCTCACTGCAATTTCAAACTCCTAGGCCCTAGTAATCCTCCTGCCCAAGCCTCCCAAGTAGCTGAGACTACAGGCTCACACCACCACACCTGGCTAGTTGTTTTGTTTTTGTAGAAACAAGGTCCTGCTATGTTACTCAGGCTGATCTCAAACTCCTGGCCTCAAAGAATACTTCCACCTCAGCCTCCCAAAGTGCTAGGATTATACGAATGAGCCACTGTGCCTGGCCTTCTTATAATTTTTATTTACAATGCTTCCATTTTTCTCCCTCAAGTTTTCATATGACTCAAATAAGAATATAAGATGGGTTTAAGGAGGAAAAAATAATTTAATGTAAAAGAGGATGTTCTACTCTAAGTACACCCCTTCCCACCAACAATCTAAAGGTTTTGTGTTTCAAGCTTAGAGTAAATTACATTATTATAGGGATTCCTCATTCTCTATCCAAATATCCATCTAGCTGCCCAAATCCACAGGTTTTTCAACACAAATTTAAATGCCACTGTAACGAATTAGGCGAATTCCAGAGTCTGTAGGAGCAGTCCCCACAAGACTGTCCTCATGATAGACATGGTCTGTAAGTCTGTGGTTTCCTCAAGGCCACCCTACTTCATACCAGCTGATTAAAAACTCAGGAATTGTTTCCATAGCTACGTCAAGTTCAATAATTCACTACAACAACTCAAGGAATTCCAAGAAGTTTACACTTACAATAGTAGCTTTATAATAATAAAGGATACAAATTCAAACCAGCCAAAGGAAGAGACACACAGCATGAATTCTAGGAGGTAAAATATAAAAGCTTTCGTGTCCTTAGGGACACATTTCCCTCCTGTCATTTGTATGTGACCATGTGCATGGAGGATTGCCAGCCCAGGAGACTCACTTGGACTGTGTTCTCCTTAGTTTTTACTCATGTTGTTCACCAAAGTCCCAACCCTCTAATTATAGGTTGGCCTTCCTGGAACAACCAGCCCCCATTATGAGTCCACACATTAGCATAAACTATCAGGTGTGACAAATTTTCAGTTATAAGATAGGTAAGTTCTGAATACCTAATATATAACATGATGACTACAGTTAATACTGCATTGTATACTTGAAATTTGCTAAGAGAGTAGTTCTCAAATGTTCTTACCAATGAGGAAAAAAGGTAACTGTGAGGTGACAAGTATGTTAATTAGCTTTATTAGTAACCATTTCACATGCATACGTATATCGAAAATTCCCTTTGTACAGCTTATATATAACAACTTTTATTTCTCAATCATACTTCAGAACAGCTGGAAGAAAAATCTATCAGATGCAGTTGACGAAGATTGTTTGGTCAAAGTTGAGTCAGCCTTCTGAATCTTTTTGTAGGTACATGTGTGTACCTTCCTTGTAAAATCCAGTTTTAGCAAAGAATCTTGTTAAGCCAGTTCAGCAAAAACCCCCCAATCTTAGTATTTGATCACCCTCCATATCTGATTGGGATCCACATCTTCCACTATCCCCTGGTGATGTCTCATCACCTTGGCCCGTCTTTAGAAAAAATCTCATTAGGTAGGTGTGTTAGTCTGTTTTTTGCTTCTATAAATGCATGCCTGAGGCTGGGTAATTTATAAAGAAAAGAGGTTCATTTGGCTCATGGTTCTGCAGACTGTACAAGGAGCATAGTCCCAGTGTCTGCTTTTGATGAGGGCTTCAGGGAGCTTCCAATCAAGGCAGAAGGTGAAGAGCGAGCAGCGGTGTCACATGGTGAGAGAAGAAGGGAGAGAGAGGACAGGATGCCTAAACTTTTTTAAATAACCAACTCTCACATGAAATAATGCAGAGAGAGCTCACTCATTACCACAGGGAGGGAACAAAACCATTCATGAGGGATCTGCCCTCATGACCTGAATACTTCTCACTTGGCCCCACCTCCAACATTGGAGATAGAATTTCAACAAGAGATTTGGTGGACACAAATATCCAAATCATATCACTGTGTTTAATGAGAATCCTTTTTACTTCTGAATTTCCTCTTATTAATTTTTCATTCACCATTCCCCAGGCTGCTCCTTGGCTATAAATTCCCAGTTGCCTATGATGTATTTGGAGTTGAGCCCAATCTCTCTCCCTCACTGCAAAATCCCATTGTCATGACCCCTATGCATATCTAGATGGTCCTGAATAAAGTCTTCCTTACATGCTTTGACAAGTATCCTTGATTTTTTTTTTTTCTTTAACATGATCTAAGAATCGTCTACCATGAGTAACAAAGAACTTTTATAACTTGGGAAATTCCAAGGGTTTAGAGGATATCTTTCAGGAACAAGGACAAAGGACAGACCTCTCTTGGGCAAAGTTAATTCTTTACTACACGTCTACTTTTTCTGTGAAGCCCTTCCTGACTTTCTTTTTTAAGCCTGAGGGGAGAATTTATCACACCCTTTTTTGTACTATTAAAGCATAGTATATTTTTTTATTGTAGGCAAACTTATACAGAATTAACTGTTTAATAGCTTCTAGCTCATGCATCTTTCTCCTTTTCCAGATGATGGGCTCCTAGTCAGCAAGAACCAGTTCATTTTGGTACTCTCAGAACCTAAAATGGTAACTGGGATATAACGGAATCTTGATATATATGTCTGTCTGTGTCTGTCTGTCTCTCTCTCCCTCACCCCAGTGTGAGCATGCATGTCTGTGTGCATACACATACAGAGAGATACACACACACACATATATACATATATATATGTGTGTATATATATAAAGAGTGTAGGTTGATCCAAGTGTTTTTATCACTTCCACATACATAAATAAAATCCCGAAGACTAAGGCATTGTTAATAGGCAATTATAAATTACATCTTTATATATAAAAAGGACAATATGTTCCTTGCCTGCTAACCATACCAAAAAAAAAAATCCATTTAATTTTGACTTTTAAATTAATATTTTTCATTTTACAAAAGATTTTGAAGATACGAGGTTCAGGTATGAAAACAGAAGAGGAGGTACATGCATCTGCTGTCCCCGTGATGCCTAGAATACATGACCAGATCATACTGTGAGGGAGGCCCTGTAGCTTCTGAAATTGATGTAAAGTTTCTTCCCAATACCACCTAAACACAGTGCCTTCCTTTCAACTCACAACTTCACCACGATAAGTGACTTACAGACAATGAGTTTTAATCTAAAAATTAAGGAAGCATTTCTATAATTGTCTTTAATATAGTTGTAACAATGAAGGTAAAAGCTTTCTTTCAAGAAGACTTGCAAAAGTACTAATACAGTAAATCGCACATTTGATGCTTCTCTTAAAGCTTTTTGCCTAAATGGAAATTGACTATATAACCATGTTTTCAGAGTCTGAGCTTTTAAACATTGAGTAGTAACATGAATAATAAAATTCTGCATATTGAGGTTTGGAAATAGAATACTTTCAGTTTAAACACTAGAGAATGAGAATTAAATGAGAATGTAATTACTATAAGAATATGCCAACAACTTTCGTAGTTTTGTGACCATAACAAAAACAATCTCTACCTGATGTTACAAGAAAATTCAAATCTAAGTACAGATATCCACGGGCAAACTAAGATAGTCCGATGCTTTAATCTTTATGGAAGGATTAAGATTTACTATATAATTTAAAAGTAAAATTCATTCTTTATGATACATTTTAAGTTTTATTTCACATTTTTTCTGTATTTAGTCTTAAATATGAATAATTTTAAGTGAAATGGATAAGAGTCAGAGGACTGATTGTGCCCTCCAAAATTCGTATGTTGAAGCCCTAACTCTCAATATGACAATATTTAAAGATACAGCTTTTAGGAGGCAAGTAGGTTTATATGAGGTCACAAGGGTGGGGTATTAAGCCTATAGGATCGGAGGCCTTATAAGAAGAGGAAGATTATCTCTCTCTGTCTCTCTCTCTCTCCATAGACCAAGAAAAGGTCATATGAAGACATAGCAAGAAGACAGCCATCTACAAGCCAAAAAGGAAACCCTCACCAGGAACTGAACTGTTGGGCACCCCAGGACTTCCCAGGCTCCAGAACTGTGAGAAATGTTACTGTTTAAGCCACCCAGTCTGTGGTATTTTGTTACAGCAGCACAAGCTAACTAAGAGAATCAGTCATAAATATTTGTAAATGTATATAACACAGAATATTATTCACGTTTAACACAAAATGCTAACTAGTTTCTCATTTAGAAGGGAAATATAAGTATATTTAAATACACATGTTATGATATTAAACATACTGTTTAATTTTTCAATCATCCATTAATTTATTCTCATTTTGGGTTTAGTTCTGACTTGGAGTTATGAGGATTAATCAAAGATAAATGTATACACTATTGATCTCTGGCTTGTAATAGCAGGGAATTCTTTCATAAAATTGTAACATGAATAATAATTGGAATGATCCCTTTCATTGCCAAGCAGGTATATTTTAGGAAGAAGGAAAATATGTGAAGCAGTTTTAGGGGAGAATGCATTATCTCATTTAATTCTTATAAACAGCCTCCTAAAGGGAGGACGGGATAGTCCAATGCAGGCTTAGGACTGCTTTGATTTAGTAAATGTGACCTGGGGTGAGTTACACAATCCATTGACCTCAACTTTCTCATCTGGTAAAGGGAATGATAAGGCTAACCTTCTTTCTATCCCTATTTTAAAGAAATTAAAAGAAACTCAGAGTGCCAGCCAGCTGCTCTGTGGCAGAGCACAGATTTAGTACAAAACCCTTTTGAATCCCAGCCTCTGAATTTCCACTAAAATAATTACTAGACCTTACAGTTTGGTCATTTTCTTTTCTATCTAAAGCCCCAGCTTTAAAAAATCAAACATACAACATTACCACTTACATACACTTGAGTAGACTAATTTGAAAGTTTCATTCTTGAAATCCTGGAGACAAGAAAATACTATCACTTGTGTTCATTTTGAGCAACGAGGGATAACATCTAGAATGCGTATAAAGGCAGCACAGAGGATGATCTACAGGACAGATTGGAAACATACCGAGGTGGTAGAGTAAGAAGAAAGGGGAGAGGAAGTGGAAAAATTAAAATCTCTGCCGCCCACACTTGTGCTTAAAATTTAATGAGTTAGTACAGGCAAATTGTTTTAGAATCATTCATGATACATATTAATGATACTATAAATGTTAATTTAAAAATAAATGTTGGGAAATCAAGGTCAAATTAATTTTTACTATTGTTGTGGGAAAATGTTTATTTTATTAAAAGAGCATGGGTTGCTTGTATCCCGCAAAAGATGTTAAATTCCCAAACCCTAGTGCCTGTGAATGTGACCTTATCCAGAAGTATAATCTTTGAAAATTGATTGAGTTAAAATGAGGTCATGAGGGTGGGCCCTAATCTAGTATGACTGATGTTCTTATACAGAAAGGTAAATTTGGACATAGAGATAACATAGGAGAGCAACATACGAAGACAGAGGCCAAGATTGGAGTGATGCATCTGCAAGTCAAGGAATGAGGGCTTGCTGCCTGCCAGGAGAAGGTAGGGCAGAGGGATGAATGGATTCTCCCTTAGAGCCCTCAGAAAACAACAACACTTAATTTTCCATGGGTTTTGGCCTCCAGAACCATGAAAGAAAAACTTCTGTCGCTTTAAGCCACCCAGTTTGGGATACTTTGTTATGGCAGACCTAGGAAACTAATACAAAGTACTAACATTAATCACTGAGTTTTGAGATGACTAATACCTCTTATTCTAAACGAACCATTTATATGATTAATGCATCTTATAAATTTAAAGGTATTAGCAAGTTCTGGATAAAGATATATTAGTTGCAAAAGGCAAAAAAGAGAACTGTACTAAGTGGGAAATTTTACTTTTGTTGTCAATGGTACAGTCAACAAAAAGTTTACTTTTTTTGTCAGTGAAGAGCAGTTCATTTGCTGTATTTGATTATTGTACACAGACTGCTCCAAAATGAATGTATTTCTCTTTTGAATTAGAGCAAAGATTTTGAATTCTGATGTTCTTTCTTGTACTAGAAATTTAAGGTGTTGCTAAGGATAATGAATATTGGCAATGTTACCTTAAACACAGAGCCACCTGGTACATATTTGGGAAGTGTATGCATGTACAAGCACTTCTTGAAAGTAGAGAATACTGTTAAGTTATTTGATCAGGGTACTTTTATTTCCTTAAACTAGTTAACCTGCTTATTCCTCAGTTTTCTTTTCTGTTAAAGATTTTTTTTTTTTTTTTTTTTTTTTTTGAGACAGAGTCTCACTCTTTTGCCCGGGCTAGAGTGAATGCCGTGGCATCAGCCTAGCTCACAGCAACCTCACAGTCCTGGGCTCAAGCAATCCTTCTGCCTCAGCCTCCCGAGTAGCTGGAACTACAGGCATGCACCACCATGCCCGGCTAATTTTTTCTATATATTTTTAGTTGTCCGATTAATTTCTTTCTATTTTTAGTAGAGACGGGGTCTCGCTCCTGCTCAGGCTGGTTTCGAACTCCTGAGCTCAAACAATCCGCCCACTTTGGCCTCCCAGAGTGCTAGGATTACAGGCGTGAGCCACCGCGCCCGGCCGAAAAAAAGAAATTTAACACAGTCTGTACAGTGTCTTCATTTAGCTCTCATTTGTACAAACTCTTCATAGTTTACTTGACCATCACCATCAATATCTACTTCCCTGATCATTTCATCAACCTCCTCATCTGTTAACTTCTCTCCAAGGCCTGTCATCACAGGGTAAAGCTCTGCTGCACTAATAAAACCATTGCCATCCTTATCAAACACACGAATGCTTCTCTAATTTCTTCTTCACTATCTATGTCTTTCATTTTTCTTGCCATTATGGTCAGAAATTCAGGGAAGTCAATTGTGCTGTTACCATCAGCATCTACTTCATTAATCATGTCCTGTAACTCTGCTTCTGTAGTACTCTGCTCAAGAGACCTCATTACAGTTCCCAGTTCCTTTACTGTTATAGTTCTATCACCATCCTTGTCAAATAGTGAAAAAGCTTCTTTGAATTCTGCAATCTGCCCTTCAGTCAGTTGGTCAGCCATGATGCAAGCACTGCTGGTTTCCGAAACACAACAACACAACCACTCGGCTAACTCAGCTCCACTTAGATTATTTCTACGTGACTTTTTTTTTTAAGGCCACCAGTAACTACATTCACGCTTTTACATGTGAATTATTTCATCAAGGACAAAAATGGTGTCCTTTTTTTTTTTTTTTTTTTTGAGACAGGGTCTCACTCTGTTGCTTGGGTAGAGTGCTATGGCGTCAGCCTAGCTCACAGCAACCTCAAACTCCTGGGCTCAAGCGATCCTCCTGCCTCAGCCTCCCGAGTAGCTGGGACTACAGGTACGTGCTACCACGCCAGACTCATTTTTTCTATTTTTAGTAGAGACGGGGGTCTCACTCTTGCTGAGGCTGGTCTCGAACTCCTTGCCTCAAGCAATCCTCCCACGTCAGCCTCCCAGAGTGCTAGGATTATAGGTGTGAGCTGCTGTGCCCGGCCTGGTGTCCTTTTTATTTCTGTGAGTCTAGTTCTTGGCACAGGGCCTGCACATATCAGGTGCCCAATAAATATTTGCTGAATGATTCAGCTATGCCTGTCGTCGGAAACCATTATTTGTAGTGTCCATAACAGCCTTCTGAAAGATCCAGAATGTGACATCTTCCGTTGTATTATCTATGTCTTTATACTCTGTAAAGTAAAAAGAATGTAGTAATGCCGGCTGATCTCCTAAATCCACCTGCTTCAAGAAGCTTCTGCCAAACCACTGTATTCTAAAATATGAGGACTAGGCTGCCTATTGGGAAGAAAGACAGGTGAGGGCAGTACTTAACTTGGAGTCCATGGACAGGTTCCAGAAGTTCATGGATCCCATAAAATTATGGATGATATTTTGTGTGTTATATGTGAGTTTTTTTAAGAAGTTTCATAACTTTCCCTCAATTTTTCAAAAGGGATGTGTTATGCAAAAAAAAAAAGGTATTGTAAGGAGTATGAGAGGCCATCTAGATACTTTCCCTTCAGTCATTGATCAAATAGCCACATTTCAGCAATTGCTATGGATATATTTTCCCAAATTTCTTTAGTAACTCTTGGCACTATCCATTACACTGGTGGCATGTACTACCTCCACCCAAAGCCTATGCCTATAGTCAGTTTAAAAAGCCCTTCTCCATCCCCAGCTATTAATTGGGGCTTACCTGTTGCTTGGACCTGGAGCTCTACCGCAACTTGTTTTCAGACTCTACTAGGAGAGATACTCCTAACTGTCCTTACGTTGCATTTCTAGAGCTCCATCTCCAGATTTTATTTGTAAGGGTAGGGATTGTGATATTTCAGTTCCTACCTTTTAATCTTCCACAGATCTAAATAATTCATTATTATAATAAAATTATACTTCCCCAGAGAGCATTTTTGTCCTAGTGTGTATTAATTCAATTTGTTACACCTGTTTGCATCTCTCTCATCATCCCCACCTTAGTTCTAGATTTCCTTAAGTATTCTGTTTCCACTCTCACCCTATTCAGGCCCACCCTTCAAAGGATGCCAGATATATCTTCTTAAAACCCCACCACCTACTAAGAGATCCTCTATAGTTCTTTGTTTTTTTTTTTTTATTCTGCACTCACCCACTGACCTATAGTTCTTCACTGAATCAAAATTTCTTAGCTTTACAGATGCAGTTTCTATAATCAACTTAGCCTTTGACTTAGCTCTGATTATGTCCATCAGCATTTGCCACTCCCCTGAAGACCCCTACCTCTACTTTTGCCTCCTAATTTAGCTAGTAACATTGCTTCACACGTCATATAAAAATAGTGGCTACCTATTGCAGTCTCATCTTGCCTTCCTTCAACCCCTAGATTTACCCATAAACTTGCCAATCCTAACCTCCCCCTCCTCACCATAGGCTAATCCCTCCTTCAGTATACTGCATACTGTATAGAGGATTCCATCCCTTTTTATTTTTTTTGGAATGTTGCTCCATAAACTATCTCTGTTTTTCCTATTATTTTCTAGTTCTAATTCCCCTCCACCCCCTACTGTAAGCATATTCAAGGCTCTTGCAGCTTAAATAAAGAAGTTTCTTTACCCCACCATGCTACCCTATCAAATTATTTTTCCCTTTTTTCCTTGCCTGCAAATATCTTAAAAGTGAGACCTATACTCACCGTCGCCACTTCCACAATTTCCACCCACTCCTCTGCTCTTCTAAGTGTAACAATACTTTTCTTAACATTAAGAAATCGAGGTCTGGGAATTGAGTCCAGTCTCTCTCCCCCACTGTAAGACCGTCTTGCAGTGGTTCTTAAAAAAAGAAATAGAGATCTGAGCTCTTTCCTTTTGAGGCTATCACTGAAACAGCAGTGGCCAAAGTGAAGTTGAGTCCCTTTGTGAGTTCTGATCAAAGCAAGAATTGTAAAAGGCATTTCAATGCACCTTCTCACATTAGCAAGAAGATTTTGTCTTCCCCTCTTTCCAAAGAGCTGAGACAGAAGTATAATGTTTAATCCATGCCCATGCAAAAGGATGATGAATTTCAGGTTGTGCAAGGATATTATAAAAATCAGCAAATTGGCAAAGCAGTCCAGGTCTACAGAAAGAAACATGTCATCTACATTGAACAATTGTGCCAAGAAAAGGCTAATGACACAACTGTCCATGTGGGCACTCACCATAGCAAAGTGGTTCTCATTAAGCTAAAACTGGACAAAGACCGTAAAAAGATCCTTGAATGGAAAGCCAAATATAGGGCAAATATAAGGAAGAAACAATTCAGAAGATGCAGGAATAAATTTATATACAATTTTAATTAAAAACTGCTAAAATGACTCTGGGAGACCAAAGCAGGAGGATCACTCAAGACCAGGTAACAGAGGGAATGGCCTGAAAAAAAACAGCAAAAATATTTTCTGTCTCTTTAACACATCCTGTACTCCTTTTTGAGAAGGAAACCCTGCATCCCTGCCTCAGGCCAGTGGTTGGGAGGGGCAGGGTAAGTCATTTGTTATTTGTGCAACTGGAGCTGGCCCCAGCCTGGACCTGGTGAAGGGAGGTCCTGGGTAAGGAGGTGGGGCGATCAGAATCATCGACTATAGTTGAACAATAATTGCCTGAAGCTGAGAACCCATCCTTTAAAAGCTCTGTATTTCTGCTTATTAGGAGGACAATGGCATTTTAGATAGGAGTCTCCATCCTCCTCCTTTGCTAGCAAAGTAATAAAAATTTCTCTTTTTTTCCTCCTCAAACCACTTGTTCTCGTTCTTCTGATGCAGCCTGGAGAACAAGTGCTGAGCTTTCAGTAATAGCCAGGAGGCTGAGACCAGCCTGAGCAAGAGCAAGACCCCATCTCTACAAAATATAGAAAAATTATCCAGGTATGGTGGTGCACGCCTATAGTCCCAGCTACTCGAGAGGCTGAGTCAGAAGGATAGTTTGAGCCCAGGAATTTGAGGTTGCAGTGAGCTATGATAACGCCACTGAACTCTAGCCAGGGTGACAGAGTGAGACTCTGTCAAAAAAAAAACCCTGCTAAAGTGAAAAAAGAAAAACATTGAAGTCTGACCCTCTCATGGTAAAGTGAATGGTCTGCTTTGACAAACTTCAGCTTAGTGTGGTATAGAAAATGAAATCAACTTTGGAAGGCCAAGATAGGAGGATCACTTGAGGCCGGGAGTTCAAGACCAGCCTAAGCAACATGGCAAGACCCTGTCTCTACAAAAAATAGAAAAGTAAGCCAGGTGTGGCGGCATGCACCTGTAGTCCCAGCTATTTCGGAGGCCGAGGTAGGAGGATCACTTGAACCCAGGAATAGTTTGTGGTTGCAGTGAGCTATAATGATGCCACTGCCCAGGCAAAAGAGCAAGACTCTGGAAAAAAAAATGAAATCAAGTATATTAGGCTGTGAATTCTAGTCCCAAACCCTGGGCATGCTTTATCTTGGAATCAACATGAGATTTTCATCTTCAAAATAAAAATAACTTTTTTTCATTTTTAGAAAATTTCTCCTTGCAAAAATTCTATAGCTATTTGTTAAGCATATGGAAGCAGAAACTGAGACTTGACTCCTTGTGCGAATAATTTATTGGAGGGCTCTCAGAAGAAACCATTACAGGTGTGGAGGAAGCATGATATGAAAGGGAAGATGCTAGCATGAATGGCCCCGCAGCAAGTATACCTCCTCTGTAGAACCAAACTTTCACACAGATGAGATATCTACAGGTCCTGACCTGAGGAAGCTGGGGACAGAACGCATGAGCAAGCCCATTTGGCCCTCACACCAAGGCTGTTGTATCTTTAATAGTTTTGTCATTATGAATGTGATATTTTTATCTCCATCTGCTTGGTACCTCTCTGTATCTTTCAATTTTTTATGAAACTTGAGCAAGTTGACACCTTCAAACTCTAACATTCAGCATAATTATAGTTACATGTCATTCCATCGTTTGGGTTTTGTATAATAATTTTTACTAATTTTTACTAAATTCCTAGGAAATTTCCTAATTTCCTTTTAAAATTTCAGTGTTATTATAAACAATACTGAGATGAATATCCTTTTTACTCATTTGTGGAAAGAGATGGAAGAAATATTATTAAAATGAAAAAGGCAAGGTATGGAATCATATATAGTAGTGTCCCTTTTAATGGAAAAAAAAGGCAATAAGATAGACTTTTTTTTTTTTTTTTTTGGCTACCAATATCTAAACCCCCTTCCCATATTTGGAAATTTCCTACCCACTACAGAAATTGAAAACACCAACCTCTCCTGCTGGCAGGGCGTAAGAAAGTGCTTTAAGCTCTACCAGTCATAAACTTCTGCCATAGACATTAAATCAGACACTGGTAATGTCCAGGCAATGATGTCAGTGGTATAAGATGCAGAGTCTTCAAAAGCCCAGCTCTGCGGTGGTATTTTGGCCATTTTTACTGTTAGTAGTAGCTTTCAAGCTTGGTTTACTAGACCTTCCAGAGATTCTATAAGCCTGTGGTCCCCAACCCCCAGGCCACAGGCTGGTACCCGTCCATGGCCTCTTAGGAACCCGGACGCACAGCAAGAGGTGAGCAGTGGGCAGGCTAGCAAAGCTTCATCTGTATTTATAGCCCATTGCTCACATCTCTGCCTGAGCTCCACCTCCTGTCAGATCAGTGGAGGCATTAGATTCTCATAGGAGCGAATCCTACTGTAAACTGTGCATGCAAGGGATCTAGGTTGCACGCTCTTTATGAGAATCTAATGCCTGATGATCTGAAGGGGAGCTGAGGTGGTGATGCTAGCGCTGGGGAGCAGCTGCAAATACAGATTATTATTAGCAGGGAGATTTGACTGCACAATAAACGTAACGCGCTTGAATCACCCTGAAACCGTCGACCACACCCTTGATCCGTGGAAAAATCGTCTTCCATGAAACCACTCCCCGGTGCCAAAAAGGTTGGGGACTGATGCGTAAGCCATCTAAAATCCATTTAAATTTTTTTCTCCTATTTAAATTAGCCAGGATTGGGTCTTTGTTTCTTTCTTTCTTTCTTTTTCTTCCTTCCTTCCTTCCTTCCTTCCTTCCTTTCTTCCTTCCTTCCTTCCTTCCGTTCTTTCTTTCTTTCTTATGTACCTGTATACAGGGGGTGTGCATGTGTATATATTTATAGTAGTTGCTATGATGTGCTACTCAGTTGCCCTTTCAGGACTGAACTACTTATTTCCCTGGCTTCCCACAGTATTGCTGAAAAAAACTACCTTATCCTAGGTCATGTTCCATTCCTGGGGCAGCCTGTGTCCAATGAGTGTTTGATGGGGCCCCTTTGCCCCATCATAAGACAATAACAGTGAGCCATCCTAGTTTCAGAGCTCTCAGTGGGGATGATTGAGGCCTTTTTTGATACAGCATCAGACCTCAAATTCCCCTTCTGCTCAAACTTACTTCTGTTCCATCCCCCACAGGTGTTGCCCCTGGGAGTAGTCCCCAGTAAACTTACTACACGCCAGTCTTCATTTCAGAGTCTGCTTCCCAAAGACCCAAGTGTCATCATAGCCCTCTTAGAGTGGAGGCATATGTCAGGCCAGGTAATAAATGGAGTCCTGGTCCAGCTTTGACTCACAGTGGATCCAACATTGGGTTAACCTGGTGACCATTTCCATGGTCCCCAAATAATTAGAATAGACATACTTGGAAGTTGGCACAACCTGCAGCTATCAAAGTGAGGAAGGCCAAGTAGAAGCTCTGAAACTGCCTCTGCCCTCATTTCTCCCACAGCAGCCAAGGGGAAATGACAGATATTAGTTCCATCGCTAAAGACCTAAAGAATTTAGGGGTGTTAGTCCTTACCGTATTTCCATTTAATTCATTAATCTTGCCCCTACAAAAAGCCAGGTGCACGCTGGATGATGACAGCAGACTACAGCAAATTGAATCAATTGGTAGTCGCGATTGCCACATGCAGTGAAGAATTATACACTTTTTGAAAAAAATAACTCCTGGCATGATATTGAACCCTGGTAGAGATGGACCACTTGACCATGCAGCCAGAAAACTACCATGTGCTCATTTCTGTCAGTCAACCAAAACATAAGGTCAGATGGGCTCAGTAACAACCCATTGTAAGATGGAAGTGGTACACCTGGGATTGGGCCCAAGCAGGCCAGACAGTACAAGTAAGCCGCACAAACAGGTGGGCCAAGTCCCCATGTCATACACCACTGTTGAACTGACACTGCTCCTTCAGCTCACGTGATGGCTGCCTGGGAGGTTCCCTTATGATCAACTGAGAGAGGAGAAGAAAAGCCAAGCTCGGTTCATGGAAGGGTCAGGTAGGTATGTAGGTGCAAGATGAAAATGGACCTCACTTGCATTATAGTCCCACTCAGGAATGACCTTAAAAGACAACAGCAAGAGGAAATCCTCCCAGTGGGCAAAGCTTCAGGTGATTTACGGTATTATATGTTTTGTGTGGAAAGAGAAATGGCCCAAGGTCAGAATATAAACACATTCACGATGGGTGGAGAATAGCTTGGCCAAGTGATCAGGGGCCTGGAACTAAAAAGACTGTAAGATCAGAGATAACAAGCCTGGGTAGAGGTATATGGATGGACCCAGGGACACAAAATGTGAAGATCACATGTTAAACCATGACAGTGGATAAGAGCAAAAGAAAAAAAAAGGAAAAAAATGCTCATGTTGATACTGACCAGAAAGCATCCACCATGGAAGAAGCACTAAGCAAACAAGTAGACAGAATGATTCAGCCAGTTGACATCAGCCAGCCTGTGTCATTGACCATTCCAGTGCTGCATAATAGTAGTAGTAGTAGATATGGTGGCAGAGATGGAGGCTATGAATGGGCCCAACAGTGTGGGCCCTCACTCAGCAAGGCTGATTTACCTGCTCCTGCTAATGAATATCCAACCTGCCAGCAAGAAAGATGAAACTAACCCAGATTTGACACTAGCCCTGAAGTAGACCACTCAGCTATTTGGTGGTAGGTTGACTACATTGGATCCCTTCACCTTACAAGGGGCAGAAATTCTTTTTAACTGGAATAAACATATATTTCAGGTGTGAGTTTGCCTTTCCTCTCTATAGAACCTCAGCCAGCACCACTTTCAGGGGCTTACAGAGTATTTGATCTACTGACATGGGATCTCATATAACAGTGCTTCAAAACAAAGAGCCCATTTTACAACAAAGAAGATATGGCAGTGGACACGTGGCTGTGGAACCTTCTGGTCCCAAGAGATATTTTTTTCAAAAAGCATATAATTCTTCACCTCATGTAGCAATCAAGGCTACTAATTGATTGAATTTGTGGGAGTTTACTGTCATCCCACACTACCCAGAAGCTACTGGCCTGATTGAGCAATGCAATGGCCCATTGAAGGCACACTGAGAAACCAGTATACCCTGTCAGGATGAGACAGCACCCTCAAGAATACATCTATTATACACTCTAAGTCTGTGACCAATATATGGTGCTTTGTCCCAATAGGTAGAATACACGGGTCTGGGAATGAAGGGGTGGAAATAGGAATGGCTCTCCTGCTTTGTGCATCCCATGTGCTCAACTCTGGGCTGAGGTTAGAAATCCTGATCTCCAAAGGGGACTGCTTCCACACGAGGCACAGCAGGCATTCCATTGAACTTTAAGCTACAGTTGCTCCCTGAGCACTTCCGACTCCTTGTGTCAAGAGCCAGCTGACATAAAGACAAGTCTTCATCCTAGCAGAGGTTACTGACCCTGACCATCAGGAGGAAGTTGGGATTCTGTTACACAATGGGAGTTGGCAGGATCCTGTTTGGCACCCAGCAGGCGATCCGATTATGTTCTCCTTGGTACTCCCTTACCCCATTTTATTAGTAAATGGATAAATACATTAGCCACAGCCAATTAATGAAAAAGGGACTGTTAACAAGAGCCCATACCCCTCAAGCTTGAAGGTCTGGACCACATGACCAGGTAAGCCACCCAGCCCAGCAGAGGCGCTGAGTGACAGCAGTCTGTGCTGGGATAGTAGAGCAGGGAGACACGGAACAGAGCTGCAGCCTCGAGATCAGCTGCACTGGTGGAGACTGTATTCTTCCCACTCTCCTCTCCTTATAAACTACCCTCAGGAAAAGTGGCCCACCAGAATCCTGGGAGAGCTGCCCCCAAAACTTACTCAAATAAGTGATTCTAAGTGGACTGGAGATAAAACTCTGTTTCACTTCCCATGTCTTCCTCCAGGACCAAAGGACTTATTCCTCAGCTGCTGGGAATTTTCTCTGAGAATTTTCCTCACCTGAAGAGAGCCATTTTGCCCCAGGCCACTCTTCAGGGCAACTTGTATCCAGTGACTGGTCAATGTTGGGGTATGAAGGGTTGGCCACCTCATCCCAATTCGGGATGGCTGAAGCGCTAGCCCAGCTTCTGATCTCCCCATGGAGTTAGCTGGAACATTCCTGAAACTGTATCAGAGCCCAACTTCTCCATCTGCCCAATCCTGCTTCCTTCCTTTCCCACGGATGTCGCTCCTGAGGGCACTCTCTAATAAGATGCCCACTCACTATCCTGCTCTGCAACCATGCTGGTACGTGCATGCTGGAAGGATACAGAAAAAATTATTAAAGGTAATTATCTCAGAGCACTGGGACTGAGGATTGGGAATTACGGAAAGAGGGTTTTCTTTTTTAATAAAACAAAAAATCCATTATGATTATTTCTGAGAGCTAATTAATACACTTTTTTAAAAAGTAAAAGAGATTTTTCTCCTTTCTCTTTTCTTCCTGTGTTTGCTCTGCAGGGACATGGGAGGCAATCTAAAATTTATGGAATTGAATTATTTTTATCCCATGGAAACACACACACACACACACACACACGCACGTGCGTGCTCTCTCTCTCTCTCTCTTTCTCTCTCTCTCTCTCTCTCTCTGTCTCTCTCTCGTGCCCCTGCTAAAACAGCACAGTAGCCCCCAAAAGCAAAATGGACAAATATGAACAGATAATTCACAAAACAGGAAATTCAATTAGGTAATAAGCGTGTAAAAACAATACTATTTCATGATTTCATCAGTAAAATCAAAATTAAAATATGATGAACTAATGAAAGAGTTTATTTAAGAATCCTAATTTACGCTGGGCACAGTGGCTCATGCCTGTAATCCTAGCACTCTGGGAGGCCAAGGAGGGATGATTGCTTGAGGTCAGAAGTTCGAGACCAACCTGAGCAAGAGCGAGATCCCTCCCCACTACTAAAAATAGAAAAAATTAGCCGGGTGTGATGGCTCAAGCCTGTATTCCCAGCTACTTGGGAGGCTGAGGCAGGAGGATTGCTTGAGCCCAGCAATTTGAGGTTGCTGTGAGCTAGGCTAAAGCCATGGCACTCTAGTCTGGTGACAAAGTGAGATTCTGTCTCAGAAAAACCAAAACAAACAAACAAAAAATGGTTAAAATGGTAAATTTTATACTATGTACATTTTACCACAATAAAAAAAAACCTTTTTTTTTTCAGAGACAGGGTCTCACTCTGTTGCCCACGCTAAAGTGCAGTGATGCCACCGTAGCTCACTGTAGCCTTCAACTCCTGGACTCAAGCAATCCTCCCACTTCAGCCTCCCAAAGTGCTAGAATTATAGGCATGAACCACTGTGCCCAGCCAAAAAAATTTTTTTAATCAACAAGCGTTCTTGCCCCACTAAGAGAAAAAAACATAAAACAAAAGACACTATAAAAGAAATACATAAAATAAAAACATACAAAAAAGAAAGAACGATAAACATATTTAAAAAAAATCAACAAGCATTCTATATACCAGTAATGATTGGTGGGAAATTAAAGTTTAAAAAACTCCCATTCCTAATAGCTAGATAAGTATGTATATATGTGTATATGCATATGTGTGTATATGTGAACGTACACATCTATACATACATATATATGCATATATACATACGTATATATTTATACATTCATACCTAAAATTAACACTAATGTCAAGGAAAAATGTCTGGACTTTTCAGAGCCTACAAGAAGTAAACCAACTCAATTCTACTGAGAGAACTGTTAATAAAATAAGCCTTTTAATAAATATACAAGCCATGTTCTTAGATGAGACAATTTACTATTCTAAATACTTTTAATTCCACTTAAAATCTTAGTGAGATTTATTTAGGTGTAGTTTGACAAAATGATATTAAAGTTCACCTCAAATAATAAACAGGTTAAAATTAACTAACACATTTTTTAAAGAAAGAAGAGTAATGTGGGAGATTTGCCTTACCAGATATTAAAACATACTTTTAAGAACCATTATGGCTGGGTATGGTGGCTCATGCCTGTAATCCTAGCACTCTGGGAAGCCAAGGCAGGAGGATCGCTTGAGCTTAGGAGTTCAAGACCAGCCTCAAAAAAAAAAAAAAAAAGCCAGATGTGGCGGCTCATGCCTGCAATCCCAGCGCACTTTGGGAGGCCATAGTGGGGCTTGCTTGTAGTAGTCCCAGTTACTCAGGAGGATCACTTGAGCCAAGGAGTTCAAGGCTGAAGTTCATTATGATCATACCTGTGAATAGCCACTGCACTCCAACCTGGGCAACATAGCGAGACCCCCATCTCTAAAACAGAATCAAAAACAAAAAAACACTAAAAAAAATTTTAATGGGAAGAATTCATATAAGATTTCCAACTTTTTATTCTTATACAAATACATTTTTAAAAATCAACTCCCATCTACTACCCCATAATTTTAGGAAATGAAGGACATTTTAACAGCAACACACTAGAATAAATGTTGGAAGAACATAATCTCAGACCAAAAGACAATCTGCTGTTTTTTCTTGTTCTCCCTCTATCTCTCCTATCCTAAGGGCTGTGCACAGACAATTTCTTTTTTCTTTTCTTTTTTTTTAATTTTGAGACAGAGTCTCATTCTGTCACCCAAGCTAGGGTGCAGTGGCATCATCACAGCTCACAGCAACCTCAAACTCCTGGGCTCAAGCGATCCTCCTGTCTCAGCCTCCCACAGTGCTAGGATTACAGCCATGAGCCACCGCGCCTAGCTGACAATTTCTTTTTTAAAGAAACTTCCTGTAGCCTCACAGATAGTAAAACCAACATCAATTTCAGGGGGAAATTGATTGTTTAAAAAATACAATATTAAATATACAGCATAGTATGAATACGCTGGAGCACAGGACTGCTGAGGCCCTCATCAGCTCTGCCCCGGCCATAGACTTGGTTCAGCCTTGACCAGTTTGCCACCTCAAACATACCTGCCTCTAGTTAGGTCATGACCAGCAGACAGGCTGTAAGTGGGTCCGGTTCAAAGTCCATGCCTCTGATCCCATGTGGGTCAATAGCAGTAGCTGTGCACAGTAAGAGATGCTAGAATTGGACTGCCTGGGCTAGAATTCCCCAACCTGAATATATTCTATTTATGAGTCTTGGGCAAGCCACTTATCCTCTTTAAACCTCAGTTTCCACCCCCAGCATGGTGGTACCTGCCTATAGTCCCAGCTACTCAGGATGGCTTGAGCCCAGGAGCCCTGGGCTATAGTGTGTTATGCTCATCAGGTGTCTGCACTAAGTCTGACATCAATATGGTCACCTCTGGGAGTTTAAAGGGGTGGGGACCGGCACAGGTCAGAACTCCCTTGCTGATCAGTAGCGGAATTGCGCCTGTGAATAGCCACTGCACTCCGGCCCAGGCACCATAGCAAGACCCCATGTCTAAAAATCAATTAAATAAAATAAACCTTAATTTCCTCTGCTAGGGTTATTGTGGAGTCTGAATGAGGTAGTACATATAAAGTGCTTAGAACAGTACCTGGTACATTGTAAGCCATCAATAAATTTTATTTATTATACCTGGCCGGAAAAGAGGGCAAAAGTAGACCTTCTCAACTCTTCTTCCCTCCTGCAGAATTTATGAATCACTAGCTGTTACCATTTCTCTACTGAACTGTTACCATTTCTCTACTAAATGCAACGAGATTCAGCTTACTTGGTGATCAGGCCAGCAGGAGCCTGGAGGAAAAGAGAAAAAAGGAATTAACTACAGAATGTCTGCTATATACCAGGCAATTTACATGAAGACATGAATACTGAGGAACTTCTCAACAAACATTTCCTTTAGGGACAATTTCTTTTTTTCTTTTCTTTTTAGACCCCCAGCATAGATTGCATTTTTTCTTTTTAAAAAATTTTCTTATTTTTTTGGGACAATTTCTGCCAACTAGTACTAATGACCTTGAAATACTTCAATTCAATTCAACAATTTAATTTAGTATTCTTGGCTAGGCACAGTGTGGCTCACGCCTATAATTCCAGCACTTTGGGAGACCAAGGCGTGAGGATTGTTTGAGGCCAGAAGTTCTAGACCAGCTTTGGCAACATAGTTGCCATAGTTGCTAAAAAAATCTAGCCAGGCGTGGTGGCGCATGCCTGTAGTCCCAGCTACTCAGGAGGCTGAGGCCGGAGGATCACTTGAGCCCAGGAGTTCAAGGTTGCAGTGAGCTGTGCTCATGCCACTGCACTCCAGCCTGGGTGACAGAACAAGTCCCTAACTCTAAAAAAAAAAAAAAAATTAAAAATTAAATTTAAAAAAATGTAATATTGGAACAGGGCACCATTATGCTAAGTGAAGTATCTCAGGAATGGAAAACCAAACACCGTATGTTCTCACTAATAAGTGGGAGCTAATAGATAGGTACACATGGGCACAAAGTGATATAAAAGACATGAGAAACCAAGAAGAGGGGAGAGTGGGATGGTTGGTGTGAGATAAAAATTTATCTATTGGATACAATGAACACTATTCTGATAACAGGCACACCAAAAGCCCTGACTTAAGCATTATACAAGATATCCAAGTAACAAAACACTTGTATCCCTTAATTAATAATTTGAAACTTTAAAAAAAGTAAAAAAAAAACTGTTTGATCACGAAAGGAAGGAGAAAGATGTAAGGGTGCTTGGGGATAGTCCACTCTTGTACAGAAAACGTATTTCCAACGGCAAAATTCTAAAGCTAAATTGCAGTTCTATGCATAGGTAAGAACTATGTGAAAACCGCCTGAATCTCTTGGACTCTGTCTATTCATTTTGGACGGAACCCAACAAAGCCCACATAACCTTCAGCATGTTAACTTCTGTTCAAAGTCTTGCAATGATTATAGAATCCTGATCCATTCTTTTGGCTGAATTCAAGGCAAACGGTTCTTTGTGTTGTTGGAATTTTGTGAAAAATCTCATTTCTCATTCAAATTCCTATTTTGTCATTTAGAATAATCTGTCGATTTAGATACATTCCATCTTAGAAATACAATTTTCATTTGTAAGTTACCCAAGAGAAGGAGAGGGGGGTTTAAAAAGGAGGGGGGGTAAGAAAATAGAGAAAAATGGCAACTCATTATAATTTTCTCTATATATGCATATACATAAAGTAAGTAAAAGTCTCTATATATTTGCTCATGTGAAGACTTGGTTATTAAGTAAAACAATGCAAATGTTCCCCAACTTGTCATGGTTTGACTTATGATTTTTTGACTGTATTATGGTACAAAAGCAATATGCATTCATTAGAAACCAACCGTATTCCAGGACATATTAAACTATTCTGTTTTTCACTTTTAGTATAATATTCAATAAATTACATGAGATATTCAACATTTTATTGTAGAAACAACCTTGTATTGGATGATTTTGCCCAACTGTAGGCTAATGTAAGTGTTTTGAGCACGTTTGAGGTAGGCTAATATAGGCTAAGCTACGATGTTTGCTAGGTTAGGTACAGCAAATGCATTTTCAACTTATAATATTTTCCACTTATCAGGATGTAACCTCACCATAAATTGACAAGCATCTGTACTCCACAAAAATAAAATTAACTTAAATTAAAAAAAAATTAATATTCTTTCAACCATGAGCCAAATACTGAAGACCCAAAGGAGTACAAAACTGCAAAGCAGTGGGGGCAGGGACCGTGCCTGCCATGTTCATTACATTTGCAGTGCCCAGAACAACACCCTGCAATAGATGCATTTTTATTGAATGCTACTGACAGGCATGAGCTAGCTCGCGAGTGTGAAGGGAAAACCAGAGCCTGCCTTTAACTGTACTCTACTGCAGGTGGCCAAAGGCTCGGAGACTGTAGGAAGCAGGAGGGACGGCAGAGGAGTTGGAGGCCAGCCAGGAGCAAGCTGGGAACAGCCGGGCTGCGCTGCTCCTTGGTTACCACTGGCTTTGTCCAGCCAGATGTCTTCAGCATCTCCTTGGTTTTCCGCCGGAGGAATTTGACTATTCATTCTGAAGCTGTCTTAAATGAGCTCGACAGTCACAAATAACCCTCAGAGGCCACGTACATTTTTGCATAGACGAGGATACAGCCTGGTCCTAAGTAGACTCATGTTTATCCAAACTTTGTCTTTTACTAGCTGAGCGAACCTAAGCAATTTATTTAGATTCTCTAATCTTCAGTTTTCCCATCTGCCAAAAGTTGGGATAATTTGTTCAATAAATATTCATTTTTGAGTGCCTGTGATGTGGCAGGCTCAGATGTGGGTGTGGAGAATGCAGAAGTAGATCAGGTAGGTAAGGCCGTACTGTCGTGGAGCTATATTCGAGTGGGGGGAGGGGAATAATAGACAAGATCAGACATTGATAAATGCTTGGAAGACAATAGAACAAGTTGATGGGAGAGTGACTGGGTGGGAGCATCTACGGGTTACAAGGAAAGTCTCTGTGAATTTGACATTTGAGCTGAGACAGAAGTCAGGAACGCAGTGAACCCTTAGACTGAAGCGAGGTAGAGAGGGATCTGGGAAGAGGCGGGAGAGGTAGGCAGTACTGAGGAAGTGGAGGAGGATGTGGGAGGTTTGCAGAGAGCAGAGAATGTGTGAAATAGCTGTTCTGGGGAACCGGGGAGAGAACGTACTGGAGAAGTGTAGTAGGGTTGCTTGGCAGCGTTGAGAGTCTTTTTGAGATGTGTGGACCTGAATTTAAACTAGAACTAGCTGGCATAGTAGATGTTGTTCTGAGGATTAGATAAAATGAATGGGAGATTTTGATACATAGTAGATGCTCAAAAATGTTAACTAGCTCGCCAGGCACAGTGGCTCACATGTGTAATCCCAGCACTTTGGGAGGCTGAGGTGGGAGGATTGCTTGAGCCCAGGAGTTCAAGGTTTTGATGAGCTATGATGGCGCCACTACACTATGACCTAGAAGACAGAGCAAGGCCCTGTCTCTAAAAAAAAAAGTTAACTAGATATCATAAGAAGTAGAAAATATTAGGATGAAGAAAATGAAACCGACTCATTTATTTTTGCTAACATTTGCAACTCAGGAAAACTAAATAATATACTGTGTGTTCTGATCTTAGATTTAAAACTAAGAGTTCTTCTAAAGTGAGTTTTTTGCACCTGGATATTTTTAACCTGAGTGTTTTTGTATACCTAATGCAAAATGCTGTGATTTTTGCTCTTGTGGTCTTAATGAACTGGAAGTGAATTTCTTTGGTCAGTCCTTTGTAGCTGCAGTCCCCAAGCCCTGGGGCCATGCTCGCACTGGTACCAGTCCATGGCCTGTTAGGAACAGGGCCGCACAGCAGAAGTGAGCGGCCAGCTAGTGAGCAAAGCTTCACCTGTATTTACAGCTGCTGCTCGTCACTCGCATCACCACCTGTCACATCAGCGGGGGCATTAGATTCTCATAGGAGTGCGAACCCTACTGTAAACTGCACATGCGGGATCTGGGTTGCTCGTTCCTTATGAGAGTTTGTCTGAAACCATCCCCCTACAACCTCCCCACCTGGGGAAAAATTGTCTTCCATGAAACCAGTCCCTTGTGCCAAAAAGTTAGGGGACCGCTGCTTTGTAGAGCTATTTCCTTGTACTCCAAATACAGGAACTCAGCTCATCTTAGTATATACACAAAATTTGCTTCTCTTTATCTTTTTGAGTGCTCAGACAAAAGAAAGATGTCTTCTGGTAAACTTCCAAGATGTTCTGCAATATTAATTCACAACATTTGGTGCTTGGCAACAACTCTGCAGCCTAGGATATCACTTCTATTGCCACTTTAAATATAATCCTTTACAATGTAGTATTGGGAAAAAAAATCACATCTGAGATTTCTTGTAATGTCTTCTCACTGCTGAGATCTTTTTAGACAAATCCCTTTTTAAACTTCCTTCAGGTTTAGAAGTCCTGATATCAGAAAAGCACTTGCTATGGAGCAGAAAGGCAAAATGAACTAGATTTGAACAGAACAGGACTTGGAGACAGGCTTGAGGATAGGACATTTGAGTACTGGGTCAGGGGCTGGGAGACACGGAGGAGCTGAGAGGTGACAATGACAACTGGCTGGCAGGAGGCTAATGAGGAGTCCAGCAAGGGCTAACTGAGTACACCAGTTGGGGACAGAGAGCAGTGGCAAGGAATCTGAAAGCAAGCAGTATGTGGGATTCTAGGTACGAGCATGACAACAGGCTATACAAAGTTAGGTTGAAAAGAACAAGGTACGCCGCAAATTTCAGAGTCTTTGATGGCCCCACTTCCATGCTCTGCAAACTTCCCCTAGGTGGTGGTGTCTCTCAGAGGCACCATCCACTCTGAAGTTCTTGATTCCTCACAGAAACCCTCTCCTCTCCATCTCCCCGACCCCCACCCCGCATAATGTTCATAAGTCAGAGAAAAAGAGGTTCTTGACTGTAGCAAATATTGCCGTTCCTCTGCCATATCTGCCTAGCACGTCAGTGTTCCTGTATATACTGATAGCTCCTTCCTGCAAGTGTCTAAGACTCTCTGCCGGAGCCTTTTTTTTTTTTTTTTTTTTATATAGAGTAACACTGTGTTGCCCGGGCTAGAGTGCCGTGGCATCAGCCTAGCTCACAGCAACCTCAAACTCCTGGGCTCAAGCGATCCTCCTGCCTCAGGCTCCCGAGTAGCTGGGACTACAGGCATGCGCCACCATGCCCGGCTAGTTTTTTCTATGTATTTTTAGTTGTCCCATTAATTTCTTTCTAATTTTAGTAGAGACGGGGTCTCGCTCTTGCTCAGGCTGGTTTCGAACTCCTGAGCTCAAACAATCCGCCTGCCTCGGCCTCCCAGAGAGCTAGGATTACAGGCGTGAGCCACTGCGCCCGGCCTCTGCTGGAGCCTTTTACCTGATCACTGGAGCATGCTTGTCCCATGAGCAGGGCAGACCAGAAAAGCCAGGGCGTTTATGTCTTCAGGAGCAATCGCAAACAATGCACATATTTCAGTTATCTATTGCTGGTGACGAACTGTCGCAAAATCCTGTGCCTTAAGACAACAACTTGGTTTTTTTTGTTTTTTTTTGTGTTTTTTTGTTTTTTTTTTTTTTGAGACAGAGTCTTGCTTTTGTTGCCCAGGCTAGAGTGCCGTGGCGTTAGCCTGGCTCACAGCAACCTCAAACTCCTGGGCTCAAGCAATCCTTCTGCCTCAGCCTCCCAAGTAGCTGGGACTACAGGCATGCACCACCATGCCCGGCTAATTTTTTCTATATGTTTTTAGTTGTCTGATTAATTTCTTTCTATTTTTAGTAGAGACGGGGTCTCGCTCTTGCTCAGGCTGGTTTCGAACTCCTGAGCTCAAATAA
>CAUYRB010074800.1:0-20618 GCA_963574695.1 Propithecus perrieri
TGCCTGGCTAATTTTTTTCTATATACTTTTAGTTGTCCGATTAATTTCTTTCTATTTTTAGTAGAGACGGGGTCTCGCTCTTGTTCAGGCTGGTTTCGAACTCCTGAGCTCAAACAATCCACCTGCCTCGGCCTCCCAGAGTGCTAGGATTACAGGCGTGAGCCACCGCGCCCGGCCCATTTCCAATTTTATTATTGGAAACATGCTCCAAGGGCTATCCCCAAGTACACTTTGCCCACGCCTGTGATTTTTTCCCAAAAGATCCTAGAAGAGGAATAACCGCGTGAGAGTTTCAGACCGCCCTTCACATAACTCTTCAGAATCCCACAAGTCATGCATGTAAATGTCCTCAGGAGACTCCTGATTCTATCCTAGATCCATCTGCACAGGCGGGGAAGGCACAGCGGTGTTGACGGTTCTGCTGGGTGAGGCCTGACTTGCAGCTCACACCCCAGTGGCTTTTGGAGGCTCCGTCCACCCTAAAGGCAGAGGGAAGAGAGAGAGGTAGGAAGGCTCCACGAAGACGTGGAAGGAGGACTGAGAACTACCTTTCCTCTCACTTCCACACAAGTCAAATTTCTGTTCATCCATTGTGTCCATTTGGGAGCACCATATTGGAAAGTGGTTACAAACTGGAGTAAATTCAGTTCAAAGGTGATTAAAGTTACAGGAAATATAATCAATGAAGAAAGATGAAAGGAACTGGGGATTGCTTGTCCTGAAGAAATTGAAGCCTGTTAGTGACCTAATTACTCTCTTAAAGTTATAAAGAATTTTAAAAAGAGCATTTGTTCTTAATATTAATAGAGTACTGAATAAGAAGCATAGATCATATTAAAACAGGACTTTTCCAACTGGATACAATGAAAATGCTTTAAATGCTTTGTCTCATTTAATCCTGATGACAACTTTTTGATGTAACATTACTTAATTTGCTAAAGTGTCCACAACTAGTATTCTAATCACTGCTGTGTACCCAAGCACCTAGCACTATGTTTGTACAAAAACTACCAGTTTGTGTTCAGTAAGCCTTTATTTACTGAATGTGGACTAATGGTAGAACTAGAACTTGGCCCCAGATCTGATAGACTCTGAAACCCATGGTCTAACCACTGGTACACTGTCCCCAAGACACATCAACCCTAACCCAAAGGACAGGCAGACTTGAGGCATTTTAAAGTATCAGTGTAAATGCAGATAGCAGCTGTTCCCTTGCAAGCAAGACATAAATGTTGGTCCTGTCATCAGCTTTCACTCCACCTGTATCGTGGCACACTTTGGCTTACCCAGCACCTGTGAGGTCAAGGCAAGAGTCCATGGTACAACATGTCACCCCACTCCCAAACGCTCCTCGGGCATGCCTCTTCTCCAGACCTCATCTCTGCCCAACCCTGTCCCAGCAAAGGGAGCTTCCCGTGCCCCTCTCTGCAGGTGACAGTCAATCAACCTTCACACCTCTCTCAGAAGTAAATTCCTTTCTTAGCTCACATCAGCTCTGCTAACCTGTCAGTGGCCCTGGGGAGCTTATGGAAACATTCACCCTCCAAAAGCAGGTCTCCCAGCAACTGCTGAGAATATGGCTGACTCCCAGTCATCTTACTTCATAGCATGTGTTACCTGCTATGAAGATATACAAGAATTCCCTTCAGTATGAGCTCGTGGAGTCTTCGGACCACACTTCACATCCCACAGCTGCCCTGGGGCCCCCCACCTCTAACCACCAGCGCAGCATGGGGCCTGACAGCCGCTGGGTGGGTTCCCTGGGCCAAGCCTTTGCCACGTTGAAGGTCAGCAGCGGGTTCATCTAGGAGGAATGGCTGGAGCTGGGAGAGCCACCAAAGCCCAGCTCAGGAACCGCTCTCCTGGGTTAGAAATGGACAGCAATGTGCACACAGTTTCAGGGGGAAATAAAGAGTTGGTGATATACTAGTGGAATGTCACTGAAACTGGTCTCTTCATCAAAGAGGATAAGCAGTTTTATTTTCTAAACTGTCCTCTTTGGCTGAAATTCAGTTGTTAATTTGTTAGCAAAGGGCACATGTGTAATTTTGCACATAGTGTGACTCTCATAAAATTTCAAAGCTGAACTGCTACTAACACATGCCACTAGCTGAAGTTCCACTTGAGACAGCATGCATGTCGGGTGGCCTCTCCGCCACCAAATCACATGAGACACAGGGTACACGGGGTCTTAGATTGTTACTTCTTTACATGCTACTATTGTTTGTTAATTCTTCTGGTAAAGCCAAGGCTGCTCGTGGTGGTTGGTCGAGGGCAGTATTTCTGTGCAGAGCACGCCAGGTGAGACTGTGCCTTGAAGGCAGAGAGAAACAGAACCGCGGCCCAGCACCCACGGGGGGCGATGCTCCCAGGTGAGACACTCCCGAGCCCCGCTTCCTGCACTGAAGCTGTCACTCCTCCCGTTTCAGCTTCACTCAAGAAAGCAGGTGAGGATGACAGTCACTCTGGAGATAGCCTTGAATCTGTTTTACACGGGTTTGAATAATTCAAGCCTTGACTTTATTGTTGATAACAGTTTACTCAGGACACATGTGTGGTATGTTACTCTGAAACATGAGTTACATCTGAAACTTCTGAAGAGCAGGCAGGACGGAATTCCCACGTTAGTGAAAATAGGACCATTTATGCAGGCAAAGCTGCCGCAGGCAGAGCAAGAGTACCTGGACCCGTTCTAGGTAGAGGTGTGCCCTGTTCTGCCCAGGCAGAATCCTCGGCTGCTGATGGCCCCCAGCTGCGTCCCTCCCTGGGAACTGGCTTTGTGCCTGGGCAGCCCCATCCACTGGCTGGCCAGTGGGGGGGTGGGGATGGGCCAGACCCTTGCCTCAGTCCAGGGAAGCTCTGAAAGGCCGTCGCCCCCTGCGCCCTGTCTGCCTCCAGGCGGCGTGGCCAGGGAACTCCTTGAGAACACTCTGCGGCAACATCTCGCACACAAACCTTCGCCCCTGAGTCTGTTTCCTGAGATCCTGACCTGACCAGTAAGCATCGGGGAATGTTTTTGAATAAATAAGACCATTCCCACCACCCAGCAAGTCCCCCTGTCTACTCTATGGATAGAGTCACATGTGTGTGAAGTTGTACAGGGAGATTTATTGCACAATTGTTTGCAATTACAGAAAAAGAGTGAAGTAGGAACAGACTACATGTCCACTAGCAGAATTAGGGCTGAACACGTTAAGTTCTTTCCACAAAATGGGCTGAAGTGCAGTCATTAGAGTTGAAAAGTCTGGGTGTGTCTAAAGGTCCCAGAATTGGACTCTGTGACAGTTAATTTTATGTGTCAATTTGAGTGGGCCCCGAGTGCTCAGACATTTGATCAAACATTATTCTAGGTGTTTCTGTGAGGTGTTTTTTTTTAGATGAGATAGATGAGATTAACAATTAAATCTGCAGACTGAGTAGAGCAGATGGTTTGCCCCAGTGCGCATGGGCCCTGTCTAATCAATAGAAGACCTGAATAAAACAAAAAGGTCGACACCCTACAGGTAAGAGGAAATTTCCTCCTGCCCAATGGCCTTGAAAAACATCTGCTTTTTTCCCTGCCTTTGGACTTGAACTGAAAGATCGGCTCTCCTAGGTCTCAAACGTGTCCGTATTTGGGCTAGAACTACACCACTGGGTCTCTTGGGTCTCCGGCTTGCCAACTGCTCATCTTGGGACTTGTCAGTCTCCATAATTACATGAGTCAATTCCTTCTCTCTTTTGCCATATGCATCTATATATATATATATATATACACATGTATTTATACCTATTGGTTCTGTTTCACTGGAGAACCCTGGCTACTATAGGACCATTCAGAATTGGTTTCTGTTGCCTGTGACCAACCTCCCTGCCTAGTAGAGAGATCAGCACCAGGAATGGTTGCTGGCATCAAGGCTCTCAGCGAAAAGGGAGAGAAATCTGGGACTATAAGAAAAACCAACTTATTAGAAAAAATGAGCAAAAGTCTTTGCAAAAGAGTATATCCAAATGGCCAATAAACATATGAAAAAGTGCTCAACTTAGAAAAATAAAAGGTAAAGTTTAATGTAAATTAAACCTGCAATCAAATAGCACCACACACCCACTTAAATGGGTCTGCTGAAAAAAGTGGAAAATGCTGGTGAGAATGTAGAACAATCAGAATGTTCACACCCAGCTGATGAGAGTGTTCCAATTTTGGAAAACTGTTTGGAAGACCTATTAAAGGAGAAATATACATACTCTGAGGCCCAGCAATCCTACCCCAGGTGATACAACCAATGTATCCAAAGACACGCAGCAGGATGTTCATGGCAGCACTGCTCATACCATAGCCCCACAGTGGAAACTACCCAAGTTCACATCGACGGTCAAATGGATAAATAGGCTATATTCACATGATGCAATATTCCAGGGATCAGCGAGCTACAGCTCATTGCCTATTTTTGTACAGCCTGAGAGCTAAGAATCATTTTTACATTTTTAAAGGGTCACAACCAATCTCCTGACCCCACAAAAAGAAGGAAGAGGAGGAAAAGAAGAAAAGGGAGAAGAAGAAAAAGGAAATGTAACATAGATCACATGTGACTCACAGAGCCTAAAATATTTATTATTTTTCCCTCTATAGACAAAGTGTACTGACTCCTACAATACTCTATAGCATCGTAAATAAATAGCTACAACTAATAAACATAATGTTGCGTGAGAAAAGCTAGACACACAAATGCACACTATATGATCATATTTACAAAAACCTCAAACCCAGGGAGAACTAGTGTAAGCTGGGGTGGGAGGCACTGTCTGGGTCAGGGACACCTCCCGTTCCTTCATCTGAGTGCTAGTTACACAGGTCTGTTCAGTTTGTGAACATTCAGTGAACTACTTATTTATGATTTCTGCAATTCTCTGTGTTTTTTGGGCTTCACTAAAAGGTTCAGAACAAAAAAGTATAGCATCACCTTCTCCCACCACACTCAAAGTTACTATACAGGTGTGGTTTCCATGGGAGGTGAGGGGAACAGAGGGACTTGACAGCCACCAAGCATAAAAGAACAGGATTAAATATCTACTGAGGTGAGGCTGTTTTAAAAAGCAAAAGTTGGTGAAAGGATATGGAATCTAAATGGTCATTTCCCTGAATGGTAGGAAAGAGGGGTTCAATACAGACTAAAAATAAATCCACACAAATACAGTCAACTGACCTTTGACAAAGGAGCAAAGGAAATTCAACAGAGCAAAGACAGACTTTTGAACAAATGGTGCTGGAACAACTGGACATCCATATGCAAAAAAAAAAAAAAAGAATCTAGAAAGAGACCTTCACAAAAATTAATTCAAAGTTGATAATAAATCTAAACGTAAAACACAAAACTATAAAATTTCCATAGAATAACACAGGAAAAAATCTAGGCAATCTTGAGATTGTTGATAACTTTTTAGGTATAATGCCAAAAGCACAATCTATAAAAGAAAACATTAATAAGTGGACTTCATTAAAATTAACTCTGCTCTGCAGAAGACACTGTTACAAGAATGAGAAGGCAAGCCACATGTATCCAAAATATACAAAGAACTATTAACATTTAGTCATAAGAAAACAAACAACTCAATTTAAAAATGAGCAAAAGATAAGAACAGACATTTCACCGAAGAAGATATACATATGGCAAATGAGCACATGGAAAGCTGTTCGACATCATGTCATTGGGGATTTGCAAATTAAAACGAGATTCCACTGTGCATCTATTAGATTGGCCCCAATCCAGAGCACTGACATCACCAAATGCTGCTGAGGATGTGGAGCAACAGGAACTCATTCACGGCTGGTGGGAATGCAAAATGGTTTAGCCACTTTGGCAGTTTGGCAGTTTCTTACAAAGCTAAATATCTTACCATATGATCCAGCAATTGAGCTCCTAGGTATTGACCTAATTGAGTTGAAAATCTATGTTCACACAAAAACCTGCACACAAATATTTATAGCAGCTTTCTTAATAATTAGTCCAACTATAAGATATTCTGGAAAAGGCAAAACTATGGAGACAATAAAAAGTTCAGTGGTTTCCAGGGGTCAAGGAGAGGAAGTGAGGCAGAGGTGAAGCACGGGGGATTTTCAGGGCAGTGACAATAGGTTGTATGATACCGTAATGGTGAATACATGCATTACACATTCGTCAAAACCCATAAAATATGTAACACCAAGAGTGATCCCTAATGGAAACTATAAACTTTAGTTAATAATAATGTATCAGTATTGGCTCCTCAATTGTAGCAAATAAACTGGCTTGCATTAGCAAGATGCTAATCAAAGGAGAAACCATGTAAGCGTGGAGAAAGGGTATATGGGAATTCTCTGTACTTTCTGTGCAATATTTATGAAAACCTAGAAGTGTCCTTTGAAAAAGTCTATTAAGACTATTTTTTTAAGTTGGTGTAAAGATACGGAATCTGGCCAAGTTGTCATTTCCCCACACAGCAGAAAATGGAGGTTCACAAAGCGCAGTCGGAGGGCAAAAAAGAAAAACAACACCCTCTTGTGTTTAGAGCTCAACCAAGTGCCACGGCTCACGAAAGCAGTTACAGCCCATCCCCTGCAGACAGGACAGTGAGCTCAGACACTTCCGTAGCTGTCCCCACAGTGTGCAGACAGCAGAGGCCGGCTTTGAATCCAGCTCCCCCTACTGCAAAGATCTTTCCATCACGCATCACTCTGAGGCACTCGTGCACAGGGAGACATGACTCGCACATAGTACGAGTTCACGTACGGCTGTTTCACTTGGGGGGGGGAGAAATTTCCATAGTTGAGACGGTAAGTAGAGTGAGCGTTTGGTGAAGAATCAATAAGCTTAACTCACTATAGAGAAGAAAATCAAAGGTACAGGGCTGCAAAAGCAGACCAACTACAGTCCGGGCGGTCTAAACACTGTATTTGGGGGACAATAACACATAGTCTAAAAATAGTCCCCTCCGTGGACAACTGCCTGGCGGGGAGGGCTGCCCGCCCCTCCTGCCTGCCAGCTCACAGGACCCCACTGTGAGGGTCCCCGTTGTGCAGCACTGATTTCTACTCTCAAGAGCAGGCGCGGCTGGAAACGCCCAGCACGGACAGTGCAACCTGGCCCAGCTCTGCGCAGCACCTGCGGGCAGCGCCGCCCACTCCCTGGTCGCCCCGCGCAAGGAGGAGTCAGGAGGGATCCACGTGGGCACAAACATGCCCTGGGGGCGTTCCGCTGAGCCCGCGGGGTCCACTTGGCATGACTGTTTCTTGCAGAACAGCGAGGGGTCACTGCCCGCCCGCACTGCCCTTTGGAGAGGCCAGTGCGGTGGCATCCAGCTCCGGGCCACAGCCGATCTGGAAATGTCTGCAGCCGCCCTGGGTGTGGGGAGGGGACCGTGCAGAGGCTCCCTGTTGTCACAACACAATGTGGAGGCCGACCGGGCACGTGCCGTTCTTTCCGCGAAGGTGGGCGAAACCCCTTCCGCAGGGATGCGCACCTGGAGAGGTGCCCCTCCCGGCTCTGAGCCTCCTGAGGGTTTTGTTAGACCCCGTGACCGCATCCTCCTCGAAGGCTGGATTTTACACTAAGATTATCTCTGTAAAGCACGTCAGTCTGGCATTTTCAAGATCAAGTTCCAGAGCATAGCATGAAATGAGCAATACAGTGTGTGACATGTTATGGTCTCAAACTTAACAAAAATTGTGGGACCCAGGCTGTCGGTCTAGGACTTTGTCCATTTTGCCCACATTTTCCAATGTTTTGGCATAATTCACCCATCTTTTTAAGATGGCGAGGTCTTTACCAAAAATTCGCTTTATAATTCCTGACATTGATCATGTTTTTAGTTCCTTTTTTTCTGTAGCAGTCTTGCCAGGGAGCTGTGAGTTGTGCCAGTCTTCGGCCTTCTGGATCCTCTTTTGCGCGTTTATTTTTCTAAGTCATTATTTTTGGCCTTTATCCTTGTTGTATCCTGACTTCCACTTTCTTTTCTTTCAAACTTTATGAGCCGGTTCTTAGCTCATTGATTTTTTAGCCTTTATTCTTTTCTAATATGAACCCTTAAGGCTGTAATTTTGGACCAAGTGTGGCTTTTTTTTGCATCCCAGAAGTTTTGATATGTAGCATTTAATCCTAATTTATTTAAAAATATTTTCTAATGTCCATTATGATTGCTTCTTTGTACCATAGGTTCTTTAGAAAAGTACTGATTCATTTCTAAACAAAGAATTTTCCAGTTATCTTTTTGTTACTGATTTTAGCCTAATTACATTGAGTGAAAAAAAATCCTGTGTATGATTTTTATCTTTTGAATTTTTTGAGACTTATTTAACAGTTTAGCATATGGCCAATGTGTCGATGTGTCCTTAAAAACATCGTGATTTCTGCAGCTCTTAAGTGCAGTATTTTCCATGTTCATTAGGTCAAGTTTGCTAATTACAGTATGTTGTTCATTCAATATTCTTCTATATCCTTGATAATGTTTAAACCCATTTGTTTTACCAATGTCCGAGAAAAAGGTATTAAAATCTCCCATGATAATTGTGAATTTGTCTTTTTCTTTTTATTCCCCAAAATTTTGCTTTATATATTTTGAAACTATATTATTCTGTGCACATAGATTAAGAATAATTGTATCTTTCTGGAAAATTGAATCTTTTATTATCATGAAGTGACTCTCTTTATCTATGATTATCGATTCTGATTTTCATCCTAAATCAAAATATGGCTAACATTAATAGAGCAATACCAGCTTTCATTTGGTTAGTGTTTGCATGCTACATGTTTAATTCTTTTCTTTCAAACTTTCTGTGTCTTCCTTATATTTCAGATGTGTCTCTTGTAAAGAGCATATAGCTGGGTTTTGTTTTTATCCAGTCTGAAAAACTGTATAAATAAGAGTACCCAGCCAATTTGCAATTAATGACATTGTATATTTCAGATTATTTTTTATCTCACCTCAATGTGTTAGCTTAGAAACTGTGCACTTTTTCATAGTCATCTAATGGTTACCATAGCAATTTCAACACCATTCTAGATATGTCAAATTCCAATATTGATTGGTTCTTCTGCTTATTCCTTCTGTGGCTTGTTTCCGGTTCAATTTTTTTGTCCCTGGCCTTGGATTGTTGAATGTGTTTATCCAGGTGTCCTGGATGGGCCAGAGCTGAGGCTCCACTTGTCCAGCAGGTGAAGTCCCCGCTTTCTCAAGAATCTGTTTGTACCCACCATCTTCCGTTGGGAGTACATGTGGTCTTCATCTATAAATGGCAACCAGACATCTGCAGGCCCACCCCATCTGATATTGGTGATGGGTATGGCAGAAGACAGTCAAATTGCAAGAGAGACATCAAGGTTCCTATGAAAAAAATGCCTGGCAAAAGATGAAGGGGTTGGGCAAGAGTCATAGACCGTTTCCAGGTCAAGGTGCAGGAAGATGCTGGTACTCGGACCCACCTTCTCCAAGGCGCCTTGGCCACATGTGGACCATAGGAGAATGTGTGACCTGAAGACATGTTGAGACACCTTCCAAAGTGGACCCCCGAGGGAGGGTGGATTATCTTCCCTCTGCAGGGTGTCACTGGGAGGAAAGTGCACAGACCCGACATGTGGGTGGAGGAAGATCTGCCCCACCAGGTGGTACACTGGTAGCCCTCCCAGTGCTCCTCAAAGAGCAAGTGGCCACCTGGCCCACTGTGTGTGGGTGCCCAGAGACACTCAGGACTGTGCTGTGAGAGCTGAGGTCGGTGTTCATGGGACTGCTTTCACATGCACCAGCAGATGAGCCAGACAGTGGGTGTCTGTGAAAGAAAAGGCGGCCGCCATCTAAACTTGAAAAGATCCATGTGGGGATATTTTGTCCCAAGAATTGCAAGAAAGGGGCGTGGAAATGCCCAGGCAATAGCACGCTTCTCAGCTTACTGAAACAGACCCGAGCCTGTGTTCTAACCAGACCTTCCAGGAATCTCATCAGATTTCATTTAATGCCTCTCCAGGCATTTTTCCAAAACTCTCTCCCTTTTAGAGATGTCTTGGCTGCCACCTCTCATCATACCCTGCCACAGCTCCCCCGGTGAGGCTCATTTCTGGAGAGGAAGTTCCTTCAACACGTTCTCTGCTAGGTCATCCCTCTCCCACAACCGCCACAGCTGTTCCTGGAACCTCACTGTGCAAGTTGGGACCCACGGCACACCTTCTGCCATACCTCAGAGTGACTTGGAAACACCGGCGCAATTCCCAGGCAGCCACGGCGGAAAAGGCAAGACCAGACATGGCTCCAAGCTCAGGTGCTGGAAGGGCAAATGCAATAGCCAGAGCCTTTTCCTCAGAAGGAAGGGGTGCCAGAGCCCTGAAATAAAGGGTCAGACCCTCGTATTTGGTAGCTGCCTGCTGACAGCTTGTAAGCCTCACCCCCTCCCTCTCTGCCACACAGCTGGCCTGGAAGCCCAGAGCTGTCACCTTTGGCACTTGTGGCAGATTCAAAACATACAAGCCCCTGCTTGCAGGACCTTCACCCCGATCTGCTCCCCAAGCACAGTAAAGCCCCAAGCCAGTCTCCTTTCTCTGCTCTCTCAAGATATTTTGGGACTTGCCGGGTGCCTGCCCTGCTCTCCCCAGAAAGCCTTGCTATGTGGGTCGTAAACTTTCCAGACCCTCTTGGTGTGTGTGTGTGCAGCATCCTCAGTCTCCACGTCTGAGTCCCTGCACCCCAGCTCTGGGTGGGGGCCCACCCTGGTTCTGCAGGGTGCCCCAACAAGGCCGCAGAAGAGGAAGGGGGCCAGGCCCAGCACAGGGACAACGCTGCGTCCTGAGTCACGGACTGCCAAGCCCAGGGTGCTCGTTCATCTCACGGCTGCGCATCGGGGGCTGAGGGGAGTTGGCCTCAGGAGTCAGGCCAGGCAGCTGTGCAGCTTTCTAGTGAGAGCACGGTATTCAGGGCATGCAGGACAAAGCTGAGTGTCAACTACAGCCACCTGTGCTAAGTGGTATAAAGATGGGTATGTGATGGCTCCCAACTGAAGAATTCCCCAGAGCAGTCTCCTGCCTCACAACTGTGGTCTAGTCCCTCACCAGCGGGAGCACTTCCTCACATTTCCCACTTTGGCACACACAGTGGGAGTCAGCTCAGGCCCCTGCACCCTCTCCACGGCACCCCGATGGGGAGCCCAGATGGGGCTTTCAGTGGGAGGAGCACAAGAAGGGAGACAGAAGAATCAGCAGCTGAACCCAGCCCTTGAGCTGCTGGATGTGCAATCTGCTTGCTCCTTCCCCTCTCCTAATCTCTGTTTTCTTGTCTCTAACCGAGACACAAGGAGGCCCATGGGTGACAACACCTGAAATGTAACACACCGTCCATTTCTGTTTCCTTCCTCTCTGTCTCTGTTTTTTGAAGGGTTATTGGGCTAGATCTGATGCTATAGCAGACTTTTCCCTAACAGCCCCACCACTTCCAGGTGGCCCTCCCAGCTTCCTCAGGGCCCCTCTTCCCTGCCAAGGCAGAAGTAGTCATTGCTTTAATCAAAAGGAAGTTTTGGATGGCACAAATGGATTTTTTGGAACTGGAAAAAACAATGCAAGTCTGTTGAAATAGTGGGCAAGAAAGGTTAATGGTCTCCTTAGGATCTGGGTTCTTAACTAGCCTTGAAAAAGAATTCTGAATGGTATCACCCTGTCTCCTTACACTACCTTAGGTGGGGAAGGGGGAGAATGTATCTTTTGGGGGAAGGAGATCCTTGGAAAAAGTTATCTAGGTCAAGGGACTCATGTGGAAAATGAAACCATGGACTTTGAGTGCCAAACCAGCCCTGGACTACCGAACTCAGCTTGAAAGTAAAGTGTATCAGTATTTTGGGGTTTTCCCTAACTCTCACATGAACTCAGTCTTATTTGTACAGACCCGCAAGGCTCTGCACTTGCAGCATTCACCCAGTTTTCAAGACCGAATGAGCCCTCTAGGAATGGGGTCCCCGGGGCCGCCGCAGACTGGCTGCATTAGTTAACTGCAATGAGATGCAGGTGGAGACACCCTTCTCAACCCGTCTCGCCCCACTCTTGTCACACAGCTAGGATTGCAATGAGGTGGACCCAGTGCTTCTCAGATGGGATTTGCATAATGCATTTTGATTAAATTTGCTGACTAATAAGTTCATTCAGCTTGATCGAGGAATACTGCAGTCAGGCCTTCAGGGAAATGCATCCTGGCCTGCAACACATTAGAGCCTTGCGAGGACACATCCATTTGCTAGGGTTGCTGCAACAAATGACCACAGACTGGGTGGCTTAAAATAGCCGACATTTATTCTCTCGCACTTGGAGGCCAGAAGTCCAAGATCAAGGTGTCAGCAGGACCATGCTCTCTCCAAAGGCTCCAGGGAAGACGACTTCCCTGCCTCTTCCAGCCTCTGGTGGCTACTGCTGTTCTGTGGCTTGTGGCAGCTTCACTCTCTGCCTCTGTCTTCACAGGACCTGCTCCTCTGTGTCCTCTCTTGGACAGCTGTCCCTCCCTCTGCAGGCCCAGAGCCTGCAGGGAGTCTGCCCAGGGAGATGTTTTTCCTCGGCCCTAAACATGCACGTAGCTGGAAGGGAACGCCAGGCTCTCCCTGGTTTGCAGCCCCTGCTCCCTTCTCATCTGTCCCCCATGGGTCTGCAGAATCGTGACCTAAGACTTGGCCCAGGCCACTCTGGCCCAGGCCCAACAATGGGGTTCTTGCCCAAGTCCGTGTCTTAGCAACCTCCTCTCTCAGCCAGAGTTCATATTTACAAGAAGAGAAGCTCACCTGCAGCAGTTCCAGCAGAAAGGAGACTTTTTAACAAAGGTATTAGGAAGGTCTGGGAGGTCCAGAGAACCAGGATGGACACTACATGCCAGAGCAGTGTCCAGATCTTCTGCCACTGGGCCCAGACACAGACCTGACCTGCTGTCACAGGCCCTGGACACGGCTGCAGAACCTCCATCCTTCTGCCTCTGAGAGCTGGGGTCCCACCCAACCCCCGCCCCCACGCACCTGTGCCCTGTCTGTCCGCTTCCCCATGATTGTTTAGTAAAATGAAGTGGGGGACTCTAAATGTCTATCAAAGGGAAATCGATGAAATACTATGCAGCTATTTAAAATATCTATATTTATTTCCATGAAAAAGGTTCCCATGGCATACTCTTAGGGAAATTTCCATGCATACTAGGGGAATTTCTGTGCTGATTCTACTTAAAACCACAAAACAGCTAAAGTAGACACTGACACCTGTCAGCCTTGCAAGCTAAAACCGCAGAACAGTTGAATAAAGCTACAAGCCTGTTATGAGTATACTATTTGTTATAAGCCTATCATAAGAATTATTGTTTATTGGATAACTTTTAAATCTTTTTGTTAATTGGTTAATCATTTATACTTGTGTGTGATTTCTTAAGAGTAACCCCCCCAAAAAAGTATAAAAACCTGACAAAAACCCCGAAGAGGTGCTCAGAATTTGGAGACAAGTCTCCTCTGGGCCTGCCAGCAAATAAAACTTTCTGACCCTCCAACTCTCTGCGCGCCACTCGGTTATTCCCCTGGGAGCGGTCACTGACACTTGCCATAACAGGGGGAGTGTATTTATGGAGTTAAAAATGTTTGGCTTCCCACAAGCCCAAACTCCTGCCACTTATTTCCTTGGCTTTGGAAGCCAGCACTCTGTGAGCAGCTTCTCCAGCTGTGTGGCCCAGACTGCGCTCCTGTGGAGGAGTGTTGCCGGGAGCTGAGGGATTGCTACGGCAAGCCCTCACTAACCAGCGTCTCTTGAGATCCTCCTTGGAGGGTGCAATAGGAATCTTTTTTAAACAATGTTTCCTTCGAGTGATGATGAAAGCAGTCAATAGGGGATTTATAGTGGAAGGATCACACTGCAAAGCGCAGGATAATCAGAAAATCTCAAAACGGTAAAACTCTGAGGCACATTGGTGGCTTGGCAGCCAAATCGTATTTATCTACCTTTGTATGCATATATGTGTACATAGATATGTATCTATGTATAGACACATACATACATAAGTTTGCTATTTATTTTGAAAATATTTTAGAGTTACAGAAAAGTCACAAAAACAGTAAAGAGTATACCCTTCACTCAGCATCTCCTAAAGCTAACATTTTACATAATCATACTATAGTTTTCAAAACCAGGAAATTAACACTGATACAAGCAACACAATTAACTAAACTATAGGCCTTACTCAAATTTCACCAGCTTCTTTACTAATGTCCAGTCCAGTATCCCACATTGATTGCCGTTATCTTCTTAGTCTCTTTTCATCTCTGCTATTTCCTTAGTCTTTCCTTGTCTTTTTTGGCTTCGATGCTTGTTAAGAGTTCTGTGCAGTTGCCTTGCTGAATGGTCTGTTGGCTGTTCGCTCATTATTAGACAGAGGACATTTATTTTTGGCAAGAATGCCACAGAAGTTATGTTCTGTGCTCCCTAGAGCATCACATCAGGGGATATATGGTGTTTATTCATCTAGTTAGTGACAATCTTAATCTATTGATTAGCAAACACAAATTTTGAGTTAGGAGATGGTGGAGGCAAAATATGCTACAACCACTGGAATGTTGCAGCCTGGGCGAGGGACTGGCTTTATGGGAGACACTGGTTTTGGCTTCATCAGTCCTGTGCTATAAGTGTTTCTCAAACACTTTTGACCCTGACCTATAATAAAACAACAATAACAAGAATAATAAAAATATTAATAAAAAAATAAATGATGCCGAGCCAGATGCTGTACTAAATGTTTTCCTTTTAATATTATTTTGTTACTTCTTACAACAAACCTACGAAATAAATACTATTATTATGTTCATAATTTTTACGTAAAGAAATTGAGACCCAATGAGATGAAGAGATTTACCCCAGGTCACAAAATTCCTAAGAGGCAGTGTCAGGATTCAAGTCTAGGCTGCCTGGTTCCTGACCACTCACCACACACCACGTGGCCTCTCACTGGCCCATTGGCCACAGGAGTAATCACAGTCCACTCACTCTCAGTGCCACACACACTGCAGACACCGCACACACACACCCACAGCAGACATGCACGCGCCACATGCCCACACCCTCTCATACCACACACACTACATGTCATACGTGCCACACACATCACAACGTACCACACACCACACCCTCCGCCCCACACCCATGCACCACACATTCTGATCTCTACCCACCCTAGACCCAATCTGCTCCTCCCATGACCACCTTCCTTGTGTCAGCTAATGGCACGCTTCCAGTTTGGCTCAAGCCAAAAACCGGAAACCATGCGGGACTCCTCTCTTGCACTCACATCAGCAAATCCCATCAGATCTACCTTCAAGTCCAACCACTTCTCAGCACCTCCACCTCTACCCTCATCCCATGTCCGGATATCTCAGCAGCCTTCTAGCTTCTCTTCTTTTCTCCCTGCATCTGCCCTTGCCCCCTTTTGTCTATTGTCAACACAGACGCTGGAGACCCCATCTCTGTCATGTCTTTACCTAAAGGTAAGGGCATTACATGCTATGGGCTGTAGAACTCTCAATTAAATTTGAATTTAAGAGAAATAAATACTTTTTCAGTATAAGAGGCATATACTAAAAAAATGAATGAATGCTTTATATTCATTTCAACTTTTTCCACCTGCTATGTCAGTATTGAAAACATGGAAAAAAATAACTTACTCCTCTGTTCATGGTTTGTTCAGTGCCTTTCTCCATTGTTATTTGCATTAGTATTGTATGTGCTTAATTTTACATAGTATATACTATATATTATCACACATAAATATGGAGTACATTAATATAAGCATGTACATTGTATTCTTGATAGTCATCATCGTGATGGTTAATTTTATGTGTCTACTTGGCTGGGCCAGGGGGTGCCTAGATCAAACATTATTTCTGGGTATGTCTGTGAGGATGTTTTCAGATGACATTAGCCTTTGAATTGGTGGAGTCAGTAAGGTGGATTGCTCTCTGCTATGTGGGTGGGCATCATCCAATCAGTTGAAAGCCTGACTAGAACAAAAGGTGGATGAAGGAGGAATTCACCCCTTTTGCTTCCTGCCTGCCTGCTTGAGCTAAGGTATTTGATCTTTCCTTCCCCTTGGCCTTGGACTTGCACCATAGGCTACCCTGGTTCTCAGGCCTTTAGACTTGGACTGGAATTACACCACTGGCTTTCCTGGGTCTCCAGCTTGCAGACAGCACATTGTGAGACTTCTTAGCCTCCATAATCCTGTGAGCCAATTCTTCACGATAAATTTCTCTCTGTATCTCCTATTAGTTCTGTTTCTCTGGAGATCCCTGACTCACACAATCATACATACATTTATTGTCCCCATGGACAACAGTAATTGCCAAAGGTAATTCTTAACTTTATACAGGATATTAAATCCTCAGCCATACATAGGGAACCTAATCAATTCTATCCTCATCAGCACACATAGCACCTCCAGCATCATTGCTTAACATGTGAGCTTCAAGAAACGAGCAATGTCTTGAGTAATGCCCCTCCTCTTATCCTGGGTACACTACTTATGGGGGGGTGGAGGTTCCTGGCTTGAAACTACCTGGTACCTGGTTCTTCAGGGCCATTTCACCTAAAATTCCTGAAATTAAAGACAATTTCAAAATATGTATTTTTTCAAAGAATTTTGGCTTAATGGGCTGAATTTTTTCCAGTTCCTCTCATGAACTTCTCCCTGCCTTTCTACCCAAAGTTTGGAATTCTTTTCAAAAGATTTGACTTGAAATTGTCAAATGTAACTTAATTCAAAGCAACATACTGAAAACGTCTAGATGAGCTCTACAAACACTTAAACTTGGTCCTGATTGTTTTATTAACTTTTAATAAAATACATATGCAAGTATCCACATTGCAGTGACAATTCTTTCCAGATCAAGGTCCAGAAGAAGCAGGCACACTACATATGCAGCTCATTACTCCTTGTTTAACTCATCTCTCTGACCTTATTCCTTTGACTCGCCTCACTCAGCTCCAGCCATATTGTTTCTCAAAGACGGGGCAACTAGCTCCCACCTCAGAGCCATTACATATGCCATTACTTCTGCTTCACATATTTTCCTTCTTGAATTCTGCATGGGAAATTTCTCTTCAAATTTTTTGGCATTTCCCTAAAATACAACCTTCTCACTGAGGCCTTCCCTGACCAAATTATTTAAAGCTGGACTCAGAACAGTCTTTTCCCAATTATATGTCTCTGTTGCTTGCTTTACGTTTTCTCCACAGCACTTTCCACATTGATATACCATATATTTTACTTGTTTATTTGTTTCTTTTACTGAAATTTAAGCATCACGAAGATAAGAGGGTTTTCCTTTCTTTGTCTCTTTTTTTTCATTGTTCTAACAGCAGTGCCTAGAGCAGTGACTGTCACAGAGTGGACACTCATTAAACACTTATTGAACAACTAAATGAATGAATGAGACACTGGCTCTGGGGAACAAACCTAGCTAGGAGATACTGCCCTACTTTATATAAAAAGCACCCCCTTCTTCCCAGGGCTCATCTTCTATCCCCTTCTAATTTGCTCGTGGGACTTAAATGTGCCCCTGGCTCCAGAGTCTTACAAATGGGCATCATTATTATTATTTTTTCCCTGACCCACGTGTTTTGGAACACACTTTACAGTAAGCTAAAAACCTCTGTGAGGTGCCAGGGTGGAGAAGCAAATACAAAATCGTCATTACGTGGCCTTCTTTTTGCATGTTAACATGGTTTGGTCCTAGGGATTTTTGTGTTTAGACAAAGTCTTCGAGGGCACGGAACCGTTTGCTGTGGAGTACACTATCATATATTCCTAATGGGCCGGCAGGTTTCAGAGGGACAAAGTCCTTACAGAGCAGTGATTCTCGAGGGGTTAGGGGAAACATTTTTAGTTGTCATAACTGGAGTAGAGGGAGTGTGGTGTGCTACTGGCCTCGAGTAGTCAGGGATGCTCAATATCCTACAATTAGGCTTGTATTTTTAGCAAGTAAAGATAGAGGTAGGCAAGGTCACCAGATGAAATACAGGGACTCCCAGTGAAATCTGAATTTTAGATCAACAAAATTATCTGAAATTCAAATTTAATTATATTTTGTCCAGTGACCATAATGCACAGGACAGTCTCCCATAAGAAACAATTATCCAGGCCAAACTGTCAAGGGTGAGAACCCAACTATACAGCAGTTCTCAAATCCTAGTGTCCATCATACCCACCTCCAGGAATTACAAGGCACACATTGTTGGGCCCACCCTCAGAGCCTCTGATTCAGTTGGACTGGGGGGTTCCAGGATTTCCATTTCTATCAATTTCCTAGGTGATGTTGTTACCTTGGAGCCACATTTAAAAACTACCATCCCAGAGAGAGAAACTCTCCGTGCTCTCCTGATTAGGAGCGAGGAAAGTTTCCAGAGAAGGTCCCGGTAGGTAAGTGGCGGGAGGGGCTGGCCCTGCGGTGGGGGAACTACTTCTTCTGTCTTGGCTCCCGACACAGCTCTTCCGGGTTTTCTCTAGGCGTGCGGAGGTCCCGGAGTCTCGGTGATCGCTGGGGGCGGAGGCGTGGCGAGGGAGTGGCGGGGGCGTGGCGGGCAGGCAGCGAGCCTCCGCGAGAGCTCTCGTGCCGGACGTTGCGCGGCCGCGACGCCCTAAGCTAGGCCAGGCGCGGCGCCCTGGTTCGGCCGTGTGCACCTCGTCCGGCTCGGTCAGCGCAGGTAGGCGTTGCCTGCTCGTGCCGCCGGCAGGGCTTCGCTTGTGTGCCAGGGCGGCGGGCCCTGAAGTTGCGTTTTCTCAACGGCGCCTCAGGCGTCCGTCATTGCCGCGCGCTGACGGTGGGCTGGTGGGAACGAGACAGGGACAAAGGGCCTCCGAGGGCCGAGCTCTGAGGGCCGCAAGGGGGCGCTCCCGCTATGGACCGGGGGAGGGGGGCGGAGCCGGGTAGGTGGGACCAGGGCGGGGCGAGACAGGCGGGGTGAGAGTGAGGGCGGGGCTGGGCGGGGGCTGGCTAAAGCGGGGTAGGGGCGGGGCCGGGACGGGGGGGCGGGACTAAGCGCGCGGTGGGGCGGCTTCTCTCGGGATGGTCTAGGTCTAGGGGCGGGTGTCTGACTTTCTGGCTTCGGCCTTTCTTTGGGAAACGGTTGAGGTTTCTCAGGGTCTTTGTTTTCCCTTCATCTCTTTAGAAATTGAGATGAGGAGAAGGGAGGATACCCCCGTATCTCACAAAGACCTTTCTTGAGGCATTTTGCACTTGGCACAGCTTTTAGGCATTTACATTTATAAAATGCCTTTTTAAAAATAATTTTTTATCTTGAGGTAATTTGAGAACTTAAGACTTGCAAAATTCGTACAAAAATTTTCATATACACTTCATCCAGATTTCCTGGGCGTTAACATCTTATTTAACAGAACAATCAGCAAAACCAGGACACCCACATCTATAGACATTATTCATATCTGTTTGTCTCACCTATTGCCTTTTGGTGGTATAGGGTCCAAGGCAGGATTTAGTTGCATTTAGTTGTCCTGTGTCCTTGGAATGTTTACATTTTAAATATCAGATATCTCCTCCGCCCCCCTCTTGCCAAGATTCGGGCCTGGGAGCTCCAGGTCTTAAATCAATGTGCTTTTTCTTTGCTGGGTGCCTGGGCCAGTTGTGAATATCTACCTGGGCCTCTGGGCAGCTTTGGCACAGGTGGCCACCTCTGTTCCTCCTTCTAGTGCTGTAGCCATAAGGGCCTGAACTCCGGAGGCCTCTCTGATCAGACGTCCCATCTTGTCTCCTCCCACAATTATCCAGAGTTGTTGGCTTTACTTTTTTTTTTTTTATGGAAAAGTTTTACTTTATTTTGTAAAAAGCAATGTTTTGAGTAAATTTACTTCACTCTTTCAAAGCAATGCAAATACAATGATAAGCATTTGAGTAAAAAGTACCATGCCTTATGAATTTATTTTTTAAAACACTGAAGGTATACTGCTCACTGGAAGTAGAAATATGTGATCTAATTACAAAACATAACACTTAAGAATAAACACAACTGAATAGTCATGAAAAAATAGAGAATTAATAAAAATATTCTGTTTAAAAATATTAAATTCAAGTTATATGGAAATTTTATGCATAAAAAATCATATGTGTAATCAGAAGGACTCTTCAATGGTCTTTTCTGAAAAACAAATACTAACTTTAGTTAAAAAGTTAAACTTTTAACTTTTTTGAAAGTACTTGCAAAACTTCACTATTCAAATTAAAATAAGATATTTGAACAATTTATTCCAAAGGCATGTTGTATAGTTTTCCTTGTGGTACACATAAGTCAATCTGCTAACAGAAAAGAGTAAGAAAAGCCAATCTAGGAAAGAAAATAGTTTAATTGAGAGTCAAAGTATGATCTCAATGTAGTGTCTTTTTTTCCTCCCCATCATCTCTATTCATGTTCGAGAGGGAGAGTAACTTGTAGGCAGCTCACCTTGATCTATGTTTTCTCTCTTGGCTGTGACACAGTAGAGGAAAGCACTAATTCACCCTCTCCAGTTCACCAGACAGGAATATCTAAGCCCAAACCTCATGCCTATCCCCAGGCTGCAATAAGTAACATTTATTGCAACAAAGTGGACTTCTCTAGTGATTATTTCATTGTACT
>CAUYRB010074803.1:0-12677 GCA_963574695.1 Propithecus perrieri
ATATATAGAAAAAATTAGCCGGGCATGGTGGCACATGCCTGTAGTCCCAGCTACTCGGGAGGCTGAGGCAAGAGGATCGCTTGAGCCCAGGAGTTTGAGGTTGCTGTGAGCTAGGCTGACACCATGGCACTCACTCTAGCCAAGGTAACAGAGTGAGACTCTGTCTCAAAAAAAAAAAAAAAAAATCAATTGCCCATAAATGTATTCATTCATTTCTGGACTCTAGATTCTATTCCATGGCTCTGTCTGTCTGTCCTTGGGCCAGTCCTACATAACCTTGATTACCTTACTTTGGAGTAATTCCTTCCACTGGGTTTTCTTATATTTTAAATTTTCAAATGAAATCTTTCAAACATGTAGAAAAATGAAACAAATCTTGGTACCCACAACACAGATTGAATAGCAGTTGACATTTTACTATATTTCGGTTCACATTTTGGTTCATATCTCTTTTTTTTTTATTAAGAAGTAAAATAAGGCGGGGCGCGGTGGCTCACGCCTGTAATCCTAGCTCTCTGGGAGGCCGAGGCGGGCGGATTGTTTGAGCTCAGGAGTTCGAGACCAGCCTGAGCAAGAGCGAGATCCCGTCTCTACTAAAATTAGAAAGAAATTAATCGGCCAACTAAAAATATATATAGAAAAAATTAGCCGGGCATGGTGGCGCATGCCTGTAGTCCCAGCTACTGGGGAGGCTGAGGCAGAAGGATCACTTGAGCCCAGGAGTTTGAGGTTGCTGTGAGCTAGGCTGACGCCAGGACACTCACTCTAGCCCGGGCAAAAGAGTGAGACTGTCTCAAAAAAAAAAAAAGAAGTAAAATATTTTAGATACAACCAAAGCTACCCTACCCCTGCCCCCACTCATTTCCCCTCCTCTCTCGGGAAGTAACCGCAAAACCACCACCCCAAGGCTGCTGTGGGTCCTTCCCAAGGTTGTCATTATCCTTTCATAGTCTTGTAAATAAAATATAGTATTGTGGGCCTTAACATTTTACATAAGTAGCGTCACAGGGAACGCAACCTTTTACAACTTGCTTGTTTCACTCAAGTTTATGTTGGTAACTTTCCGCGTTTGTTCACAACAGATCTAGTACGTTATTCATCTTCACTGTTATGTGTAGCAAATTCTATTTTGAAATCATCTATTGTTTATTTGTGCATTCCCCTGGCAGTGGACATTTGGGTTGTTTCCAGGTTTTCGCTATTACTGACAGTCCTATAATGAGTGATCAGCCTTGTGTGTGTCTTCCTGTTCCCTTCATCTTTTTGCTTACTTTTTTTTTTTTTGCTCTAAACTTTGTTCTTCCCTGAGGGTTCCGCTTCCCCTGCAGGCTTCTAAGAGGCGGCTGCTCTCTCCCCAACAGCCAAGATGCTGCGGGCTGGGGGTAGGAGAAGCACGCTCCTTGCTCCCCATGGCTACTTCCAAGCCACCCATTCTGCTTCCCTAAAGCCCCCAGCTGGTTTGAAACGCATGTCACCGAACTTCTGCATCCATCACTCCCTGCTTGTTGCAGCCATGACACACACCCCCGCTCACTCCCCCTCTCTCGATGACAATTACAGCTCCCAGCTCATGGTCATTCTCTCCAATGTGATTCTGTCACAATCGTGGTGATTTCTAGAATCCCCTCTCTGTTCCGTGGTCTTTCTTCCAGTGAATTGTCCTCCACCTACCTCTGCCCCCCACTGCAAAGGTCACCCCCTTGCCCCCGGCGTTACCGATAACCGCTCTTGCCCAATCTCATAGACACCCCAGTCTCCAACCACCGCCGTCTGTCAGTCCAGCTCATTGCCTCGAGTGTCCAACTCCAGTAATCCCTGACACCCCCAGACCGATTCTGCCCCTTTGGCCTGTCCCCTGCTTTCCCCCCACGTCCTTAATTCTCCCCTTACCCAGCAACTTCCATGGTCTTTCGTTATAAGCACTGTTTACACCCTCAATTCTCTTCCCAAATAACTTCAACCCTTATTCTTCTTGCTACCTCCTGGCGAAACCACGACACGGGTGAAACCCAACTCCTCCAGCCCTGCACCCGCGCCAGTGCAGTCGCCGTGGCTGGAGAAAGGCACGCGGCTGTGCTGACGTCAATTTAAACTCACTCACCTCCCGTGGTTCCTCAGTGCCACCCAGAGTCCTCACTACATTTCCCTGACTCAGGCACTCGCCCACTCTCCCTGGCTACTTCACGCTTTCTTCCCTCCACTGAAACCCCCAAACTCCTCCTCACGGGTCCTTCTTTGAAACTGACAGCCCAGATTTGTGTGTCCCTGAGAGGAGAGGAGTGAGCACACGACCACACCCACCTGCAACCACCACGTCTACCCACGGTCCTGCAGATTCATGGAGGAAGACCCACTTCGGGGACAGGGGGAGAGGAATCCTGGGAGCACATCGTCCTGCTAAGGCACCGACAGACAATTTAGAAATACTTTTGTTTTATGTGGCACAGGGAAATTGTTGAACGCATGAAGGATATACATGTTTTTTGTAGTTAAAAAAAAAAAGCAACCGTTGGAATTGGGTAAGCTAGCATGTATCAGATAATGTAACGCCAGACGCTGTAACAAACAGACCCCAAATTGTATAATGGCTCAGACACAGTAAGTTTATTTCTCACCACATACAGTCCCAAAATGGGTATTCTTGGTCTTCTCCAAGTGGTAATTTGGGCACCCAGACTCCTCCGATTTGGGGCTCTGCTGTATCAAGCCCAGGAAAATAGAGTAGGGCCTGGAGCATGGGGAATTTTCTGGTCCAGTCCAGGCCTGGAAGTTGGGTGCATTGGCTCTGATCACGTTCCATTGGCTGGAATTTAGACACCTGGCCTCGCCTAATTAATAATTGCAGGGAAGGCTGGGACACAGTCGAGCTGAGTGCCCAAGAAGAAGAGGAAATAGGTTTGGTGATGAGCCAGGCAGTCCCTGCAAACGATGACAGTCCTCCAAGAGCAGTGACCGGGCACGGAGAAGATGATTTCCCTCCAGCACCTTGTCCTGAATGAGGCGCTGTCTCCGGCCCGGGTTCACAGAGCAAGTCCCCTTGTAAAACCACGGCTGCTCTTTCCCAAGAAGGAACCCTGTAGAAAAGCAAACAATCCGACACATTCCATCTGCATCTTCTGCCATTGATGTATTTTGTGGGTTTCCAATTTGGATCTTCCGTGTTCCATAAAAATGAGATGCATCGACAGCCCATAGGGTGTGGCTTGTGTGGCTGTACCCACGACTCAGCGATGTGGACTCTGTCGTGCCTCTGCCAGCAATGGCAGTGAGAACTTGGCTACCAGGCCCCACTGTCCTGGGACGCCGGCGCCGGCTCTGCGAAACGGCGTCAGTCACGCTTGCTACTGCCGGGCTATTCGAGGACCGAGGACTCGCACGTTCTCTGCTTCGGACGATCTTCGCAACAGCATTTAGGGGTTGGAGGGGTGTGGTGGCCAGTGCTCACTGCACAGATGGGGAAGGTGAGCCGGAGAGGTGAGATGCTTGGTGCAGGGCAACCCCAACTCACAGTCCCCCGACGAGAGGTAGTGGCTGAAACCATGAGAGGAGATGACACCCTATGAGGAAGGAAGCAGAAAAGGGAAGCAGAAGAGGGTGAGGAATGGTGAGGGGACGAAAGAAGAAGAAAACCCGTGGACATTCGTCCCCAAGCCCAGGGTTCTTTCCATCGCACTCCCAGCCCTCGCTTTCCCGTTCCGTGTTCACCCCGGTGCCTGGTGATCTGCACACAGAGGGAGAGTTCTAGAGAAGTGCGGGGAGAACCAGGGCCCTTCAGGCAGGAGACGACTTAGACTCACATCTCTCCGCCGCCAATGCCGCCCACCCGAGGAACGGAGCCTCCAGCACCAACCACGAAGGAGAGGGACCCTCCCCTTGCCTTCTTTCATTCCGGGCTCCAGGAAGTCCCTGCCGCAGGGACGCTGTATCTGCTGCATGGACCTGGCCTCCTCATCTGGAGAGAGAGAATTATTTTTTTTAAAGTGACAAAATGTTAACAGTTGGTAGATCAGGGTGATGGAAATACAGGATTTCTTCATACTGTTTTTGCAAATTGGGTGTAAGTTTGAGATTGCTTCAAAATAAAAAGTAAAAAACAAAAACAAAAAGGCAGAACCCAGGAAGCCCCTCATGACCTCTTCCAATCGCACCGCCCCCCAAGGGAAGCCCTCATTCTGGCTCCTAATGTCTAGACGAGTCGTCTCTGTTTGAATCGTACAGAAAGTATTCTTTCGTGTCTGCCTTCTCTCATCCCACGTTACATTTTCAAGATTCAGCCGTGTCGTTGCTTGTACTTGTAGTTCATCCATTCTCCTTCCTATACGGTATTCCACTGTAAGAATTTATCATATAGGGGTGGGACTTCCAGAATGACCAAGTAGAGCGCTCCGAAAATCTTCCCCTCAAAGAACAATGATACAACTGTGCGAAATTATGAAAAAAATATAGCTATCTGAAAATTGGAAATTGATCAAAATTTTAGGAAGTAGGTAGAATAATGGCTCCCAAAAGCTGTCCGTGTCCTAATCCCTGGAATATATGAATATATTGTCACATGGCAAGGGGAATTAAGGTTGCAAGCAGAATTAAGTTTGCTGATCAGTTGACCTTAAAATAAAGAGATCATCCTGGATTATCTGAGTGAGCCCAGGGTAATCCCGAGAAGTCCTTAAATGTGACTGGTCGCTGCTGGCTTTGAACATGGTAAGGGGCCACAAGTGAAGGAATGCGGACGGCCTTTAGGAGCTGGAAAAGACAAGGGAGAGTATTTTCTCCTAGAGCCTCCAGAAGGACTGCAGCCCTGCCAGCACCTTGATTTTAGCCCAGTGAGACTCACTGCAGATTTACAACCTATAGATCTGTAAGACAGTTAATCTTATTTTATAGCCACTGAGTTTGTAGTAATTTGTTACAGCAATAGGAAACTAATATAGCATTTCAGAAATGGAGAAGTGTTTACTTTAAAAAGTCCTGAACTTCAGTAAGAAGAATACGAGTCTATTGTTTCAGCCTGAGGTTGCACCCGTATTTCTCCTGCCCTCAGCTTCATGGTGCAGAAGTTCTACCAAGACGGTGGGAAAGGGGTGACTTTATTTGGAACAGATTGCTGAAAATTACAATGCCAGGGGCATTGTCAAAAACAACGGTGACCTCAGTGACATGCAATCAGGGAGCTAGTCTGAGGTCTCGATACTGGTCAGGGGTAGACCAACATGCCAGCCAGAAATTTAACAGGGATGTCTGGGAAAGGGACGGGTAGCGGTCCTCAGTAAGTCCTACTTGCCTCCGATAGTCTGGCAAATTGTGTGCACGTGTGTGCAAGGCTGTACAGCTCTCAGGAGATACTGAAGAAGGACCAGATGAGCTAGTAATCATGGGGTTAACGTGTGTCCTTGAAAACAGAAATTGAAACCTAGAATAGACTGGTACACTGACTGAACTCTAAATGCATCCTCCAAAACACAAACAGATCATTGAGCAAAGGGTGGAAGCCTTACTAGCTCAAGATATTTAACACAACTTCTGAGAAAACATTGGATAAGCACCAAGGAATGCTGACCCAAAGGCAAGAATAAAAAACAACTGAGTAGAGACATTAGCAACCACGTGCTCTGGGGGAAACAGAATCCATAGAATTAGTCCACACAAGTTACCAAACAAAGCAAAAACTAGCAGAGAACAAACAATAAACACACTCGGTGGTGCAGAGAGGAGAACAGAATCCTGACTTACTACAATATATTATCTAAAACATCTAGTTTTCAGCAAAAATTACGAGACGGGCAAAGAATCAAGAAAGTGTGACCCATACGTAGGAAACAAAGCAGGCCATGGAAACTGTCTCTTAGGGAATCCAGATGTTGGACTTGGCACACGATGTCTTCAAAACGGCCATTATAAATGTGTTCAAGGAACTAAAGGAGATCAGGTTTAAAGAATTAAAAGAAAGTATGATGACAATGACTTTTCAAATAGAAAATAACAATAAAGAAATAGAATCATTTTTAAAAGAATAAATAGAAATTCTAGGTTTGAAAAATAACTAAAATGAAAATTTCACTGGAGGGGCTCAGAAGCAGATCTGAGCTGGCGAAATAAAGAATCGGTGAACTTGAGGATAGATCAGTAGATGTTATACAATCTGAATAATGGAGAGAAAAAAAGAACAAAGAAAAATGAACAGAGATTCAGAAACCGGTGGGACACCAACAAGTGTACCAACATACATGCAATGGGACTCTGAGAAGGAGAAAAAAGAAAAAAGGACCCAAAAAAATTGAAGAAAAATGGCTTAAAATCCCCAAATGTGATGAAAATATTAATCTACACAGCCTAGACTCTTAATGAACTAGAATAGACTCAAAAAGATCCACACGTCGACATATAGTTAAACTGTTGAAAAAGAAAAAGAGGCCAGGCACGGTGGCTCACGCCTGTAATCCTAGCACTTTGGGAGGCCAAGGTGGGAGGATCACTTGAGGCCAAGAGTTTGAGATCAGCCTGAGCAAGAACAAGACCACCCATTTCTACAAAAAATAGAAAAATTAGCCAGGCATAGTGGCACCTGCCTGTAGTCCCAGGTACTTGGAAGGCTGAGGCAGGAGGAGTGAGCCCATGAGTTTGAGGTGGTAGTGAGCTATGATGATGCCACTGCACTCTAGCCAGGGTGGCAGATCGAAGACTCTGTCTCAAAACGAAACAAAACAAGCAAAAACAAAACAAAATACTCAACAAACTAGGAATAGAAGGGACCTCAACCTGATAAAGGGTATCTATGAAAAGCCCACCACCATCAGTCTTAATGGTGAAAGACTGAGTGCTTTCCTCCCAAGATCCAGAACAAGGCAAGGACATCTGCTCTGGCCATTTCTACTTGATATTTTATTGGAGATTCTAGCCAGGCATTTAGGCAACAGAAAAGGCAATCAGATAAAAAAGGAAGAAGTAAATTATTCCTATTTACAAATAATATGATCGTGTACACAGAAAATCCTAAGGGAACTACAAAAGAAAGCCTACTAGAAACAATGAAGTACAGCAAGGTTGCAGGATAGAAGATCAGTGTACAAAATTCAATTGTATTTAGACATACTACTTATGAACCATCAAAAATGAAATTAGGAAAACAATGCCATTGACAATAGTCTCAAAAGGAATAAAATACTTCGGAATAAATTTACCAAACGTGCAAGCTTTGCACGCCGAAAATTACAAAGCTTCGCTGAGAGAAATGAAAGAAGGTCCAACAGACATTCTATGTCTATGGATTGGAAGACTCATTATTAAGAGAATTCCTCCTCTGTTTGATCTATAGATCCAACTCAATTCTTATCAAAATCCAAGTTGGCTTTTGTTTTTTTGTGGGTTTTCTTTGCAAAAATTGACTAGCTGTTTCTAAAATTTATGTTAAAAGGTAAAGGGCCTAGAATAGCAAAAACAACCTTAAAAAAGTAACTAAGTTAGAGGACTTAATTCCCCAATTTCAAAACTTATTATAAATCCACCGTAGTCGAGAGAATGTGGTAGTCAATAAGGGTAGACATACAGATCAGTGGAACACAAGTGAAAACCCAGAAATAAATCCTCATGTTTATGGTCAATTGATTTTCAACAAAGAAGCCAAGGCAATACAACAGAAAAAGAAGTCCTTTCAACAACTGAATATCTACATGCAAAAGAATGAAGCTGGACCTATGTATCGCACCACACACAAAATTCAACCGCAGATGGATCGGAGACCTAAATGTAAAGTTAAAGCTATAAAGCTTTTGGGAGAAAATGTGTGTGACCTTGAGCTAGGACACAACTTCTTAGATATGACAGAAAAAGCACATAAAATTTTCAAAATTAATAAATTGGATTTCATCAAAATTAAAAACTTTGTAAGACGTCATTTAACAAATCTTACCACTGGATGAAAATATTTGCAAATCATATATCTGCTTAAAGACATGTATCCAAAATATATAGAAAACTTTATAGGACATGTAGAACTCTATAACAAGAAGAAAAATAATGCAATATGAATGTTCACAGCAGTGTTATTCTTTTTTTTTTTTTTTTTTTGAGACAGAGTCTCACTCTACTGCCCTGAGTAGAGTGCCATGGCGTCATCCTAGCTCACAGCAACCTCAAACTCCTGGGCTCAAGCGATCCTCCTGCCTCAGCCTCCCGAGTAGCTGGGACTACAGGCATGCACCACCATGCCCAGCTAATTTTTTCTATGTATTTTTAGTTGTCCAATTAATTTCTTTCTATTTTTAGTAGAGACGGGGTCTCTCTCTTGCTCAGGCTGGTTTCGAACTCCTGAGCTCAAACAATACACCTGCCTCGGCCTCCCAGAGAGCTAGGATTACAGGCGTGAGCCACCGCGCCCGGCCAATAATCAGTTTTTTAATAGCTGAAATAGAAACTGGAAGAAGAGGTAACATGAAATGTTTATTTCAAAGTTGAATTACTAGCAATATCTAATCCTAACTGATGTCCTTATCATAAATATACAAATCAAACACAAAGTCCCCAAAACGTACAAGGGTTAAAATTATTATAGGATATTACCATAATATAGCATATTATATATTTAGTTACTATTACATAACAACCACCACCCAATCACTGTGAACAGTCTCAAGGAGTCTCAAAATGAGTGCTCTATCTCAGCCTTTCGTTGTGCAACAGTAGTGAAATTATTATAGATTTAGAACAGATTTCTATTTAGTAATTTTAAAGAATGACATATATATACATACACACACACGTATTTAAATATATATAAACCCATATGTTATTTGTATACAATTCAACATTAAAGTCATACAGCTACTATTTGCCATATAACACTTTTAGAAGGAGATAGGGCTCTAAAGATTTTGGATGGCTGAGAATTGGTATAATCTAATGTCCTATGATTATTGTACCCAGCATTTGAGTGTGTTCCTATTGCAATATGGTACTCATAACCTATTAGATTTGAGTAGCAAATCTGCCCTAAAAAGAGGACAAAAGATTGATCTTTGAGAATGAATATCCATATAGTAGTGTTTCCATGAGAGAATTAGAAAGATTTTTTTTTTAAAGTGTTTCTGTTTCCTTTCTCCAACTGAACCCCTTCCTTAAGTCATAGGCTATAAGCCCCGAAATCTTCTACAGATGCTGCACAACCAAGGCCAGTACTCTCCCTGAAGAACTATGGCCATAGCTCTATCTCCAATGGAGGACACCCCAACCTGCTTTTTCAGGCTGAGAACACCAGGTGGCATATGGTGGCTGAATCGGAGCCTTGGTAACTATGGCAACCAGCTACCATTCCAGCTCTGCAGCTGCCATCTTTTATCCAAAGCAGTGTTTTGTGCACACTGGGGGTTTTGCTTTGAAATGGTTGTACTGTATGCTTTCCATTCTTCATATAGTCAGGGTTCCTACCTCTGGGAGGCGAATTCAGGTGCCAGAGATAAATAAATACCTCGGATCAGCTACATTCATTTTATTTTCTGTACATTATTCATTGTGTTTGCATAGTCATCTATACACTGATACTTGAGAGGGCCACACCTTCCACTGCAGGCTTTCTCTAGGGAGGCTAGACTTCACTGAAGGGAAATGAATGATGGGGTAAGTGAGTCCTCTCTCCTCTCTGGACCAAGGTTAAGAAAAAATGTAAGTTCCCAGCTCAGTACTTGAATTGGCTGTAGGTACAATGACCCTGAGAGCTGCCTGTACCTAAGGGATGTCTGCTAGAAATCTCACTGATCTATAGACAGAAGATGCCTGTTCACCAACCCACAGAAAGGATATATTTGACATAAATAGTATCTTCTTATAAAATTTGTTTTGTGTCTGCCATGCAATAAAAAACCAAATATTTATAAACTGGAAACTATCCCTATCCTTTATATCAGTCAAAAGCAATGAGATTTTCTAAGTTAATTGTCAGGCATTGCCCCTGGTAACTGGCAGTATATCACAAGCCCAGCTGCCAAAAGTCATTCTCTTTCCTACTGGGAAGGGAAAGAAAGCTGAAATGAGTAATGTTATCCAAACTTCTTCCCTACATTCCAAAAAGGTTTTGGACTTGAACCAGGACGCATTTATAAACACATCTATTTAAGCATGGTATTGTTTCTCTCTATCTGTTACAGCAACCATATCTTAATTGTGCATTCTTTCGATGAAATATCCTTCTCACAGAATGAAAATTCTGTTAAAAACTCATTATTTTATGTCACATGAAAAATGAAGAATTCACAGGGTATATGTAATATAATAATAATCATGAAGGATGAAAGAAAGGAACTTCTGCTTGGAAAATGACTGAAAAGAAATAAAATGAATATTAATAACTGAGAATTTAAATGGATTTTTTCTTCTTTCCACATTTATGGGTTTTCTACTTTTTAATCAGAATTTATTACTATGTCATGAACATATGAAAACATTAAATATTGTATTTTAGAGTAGATTTTAAATTTTTAAAGCAATTTCATTATTTTTCATTTATCATGTTACAAATGTAAAACTTTTACCATTTTATTTGAAAAGACCTTTTGAAATTATGAACTTTCCTAATAAAATTATTTTAATTCATTTTAATTGTTAAATTGTAATATGCTTGCTCTAATGGAAAACAACTTTTTTCAAAATCTATATAAGAAACTACTATTAAAACAGTTTTTATCTGGTATTCTCTGTGAATTAAAAAGGTATCTTAAAAAAGGAGTTATTACATTTAATTTTATATCAAACCCAGTTTTCTGTTATTTTATGAAAATATCTATTGACAAGAAGGATTTGAGATATATATATATACATATTCATTGGGAAAGCTGCTTATAATTTGAGAAAATTAGTCATGGAGTTTTCACACATTTTCTGGTTTCATACTACCACATGTTTTTACTTCTCTCTTTTCCATCTTTAGCTTAAGAAGAAGGACAGGGAGGAGGAGGAGGAGGAGATGGAGGAGGAGGAAAAGAAGGAAAGGTTTTTATGAAATTGAACCAAGAGACACAGGTAATCCATGCAGCTGATGATCTGGTGCCACTTCATAAGTATCTGTCCATTGTAGATGTAACGGATCCCGTGTCCCTGAGCGGTGGAGGAGGATCGCTGATGAAAGTGCTCTGCTTACCTTCCTCCAGAGCAGTTCCACTGAGGAGTTTGTGGCCAAAGACCATAGATCATATAAGGAGGGAGCTGCGATGCTATTTTAAATATACTATTGGGACTCAGAAACCAATACCCCAATATATGGCACTTTGATATGCTAAACAGAATAAGAAGCCTCAAGGTCTCTCTGGAGCACAGGATAAAACTGTTCTCTGATGTTCCCTCATCTACCTAAAGTCCAGATCCACCAAAAAGAAAACAATGACCTCCGGTCCCTTCCCTGAGTTTTCATTAACTGAATTCGTATCACAGGAAGAAAGACTGAGGTCTGTCAACAAACATGAAAAGACTTTGTCACAAACCATTGTCTGCTCTGTGGACCCAACAGACTCTGTCCCAGGCCATTGTATTGTTACCGTCCAACCAGGTCCCTTGCTCAGCGCTCAGATAAAGACCAATAGACTGAGACAGCAGGAGTTGCAGCAGAGAAAGAGTTTAATATTGCAAGGCACCAGCTGAAGAGATGCGAGAAATTTCTCAAATCCATCTCCCCAAGAATTGGGGATGGCTAAGATTTTTAAAGGTGGTTTGGCAAACAAAGGGCTAGGAAACTGGGCCTGCTGATTGGCTGGGGATGAACTCATAGGGTTGGGAAGCAGAAATTGTCATCTTGGCTGAGACAGTTCCTGGGTAGAAGGTAGTGGGACCTGTTGGATCAGTTCCCACACAGGGCCACTGGTCCAACTGACATTACTTGATTCCCCCAAATGCAGAGTCTGGAAGATATTTCAAAGACCAGTCTCAGGTTTTACAATAACGATGTTATCTATAGAAGTGATTGAGGAAGTCACAAAGGGATATGTGACACTTAAGCAGTAAGCAGTTACAGCAGTAGAGAAATTAGGGAATAAGAGCTGGTTAACTTTTAGTTGTATCTATACTTATATAGAAATCAGACTTTTATTACTATTCTTGCCTTATGGCCTTACATTATTTTGATATAGGCAGTTTTGGTATGTTCTTCAAGGCCATTGAATTCCCCTAAAAACCATTTACAGCCCTCACTTTCCCATCTCTATTTCTCCTGAGAAGAAGGGTATATAACCATCTGTACCCCATTGAATTATCAGGTAATCATCTCCCTATGATTCCCCCATGCTATGTACATTAAAATAAATTTGTGTGCCTTTTGTCCTATTAATTTGCTTTTTGTAAGTTGATTTTTCAGTGAACTGTTAGAGCCGGTTCCCCTCGGACCCAGGAACAGAGAGGCAGAGTCAACGAGGCTGCAAATGGCAAAGGAGTTTATTGGCTAGCTCAAGCTAGGGTCCAAGTCCCATAGCACCAACGCAATGGCCTCTTCTAAAGGCTAGGACCCTGCCCTGGGGTAAAAGTGAAGCTTTTATACTTCCTTTTGCACATGACACACCGGTGGCACACGACACGCAGGTTCCACACGACACGCTGGGCACACCATCCCTCCTCCCCCCTTAGTCGATTGGTTCCTTTGAAAGTGGCGGATTGTTTTGACTCCTGATTGGTTGGCTCCAAGCCTTGGGATTTTCAATTTTCGC
>CAUYRB010074804.1:0-27336 GCA_963574695.1 Propithecus perrieri
TACAGGCATGCGCCACCATGCCCGGCTAATTTTTTCTATATATTTTTAGTTGTCCGATTAATTTCTTTCTATTTTTAGTAGAGACAGGGTCTCGCTCTTGCTCAGACTGGTTTCGAACTCCTGAGCTCAAACAATCCGCCCACCTCGGCCTCCCAGAGTGCTAGGATTACAGGCGTGAGCCACCGCGCCCGGCCTATGGATCATATTTTTGGTGTCAATTATAAGAACTCTTTATTCCTAGATCCCCAAGATTTTCTCCTTTTTTTCCTAAACGTTTTAAAGTTTTACCTTTATGTTTATAATCCAATTTGAGTAAATTTTTGAACAAGATGCGAGAGAGAGGGTAAGCTTCATCATTTTTTACTATGGGTGTCAGATTGCTCCAGCAGCATTTCTTAAGAAGGCCATCTTTCCTTCCTTTAATTGTTTTTTCTCCTTTATTGAGAATTCTTTGGCATATGTGTCTATTTCTAGGTTCTCTATTCTTTCTGTTCCATTGTGATCTATGTGCCTATGCCTCTACCAGTACCACACAGTCTTGGTTGCTCTAGCTATCTGTACATGACTTATCATAGTCTACTGGTGTCATCATGTCATCAATTCAAGTGAAGTATAGAAATTTTACTTCCTTTTACATTCCTTTGCCTTCTCCCATTTATAATATCTTAAATATTTCTTCTATATACATTTAAAGACATATTAGATAGGATTGTAATTTTGGCATTAGCCGTAATATTCATGTTTTGGAAAACTCATGAAGATAAGGGAGGCCTATAATATGTGCCCATACTTTTGCATGCCATGTTCTTTTTTCCTTCTGATGTCCCAAGTTTCCTTCTTTCATCATTTTCATTCTGTCTAAAAAATTTCATTTAGCCATCATTATAGGGCAGGGCTACTGGCAACAAATTCTTTTAGTTTTTGTTAACCTGAGAATGTTCTGATATTCCCTTTATTCCTGAAAGATATTTGCACTAGGTATAGGATTCTGGGTTGACAGTTCTTTTCTTTCAGCACTGAGATATATTTTGCCACTTTCTTCTAGCCTACATGGTTTAAACAAAAAATCCACTACCATTTGAGTTGTTTTCCTCTGTTGGTAAGGTGCTGCTTTTCTTTGCTGTTTTCAACATTTTTTGTTATTATTTTCCAAAGTTTAATTATGATGTGTTTTGACATAGATTCCTTTGGGGATTTTTGTTTGAGATTTTTTTGGCTTCTTGAATCTGTAGGAGTATGTCTCTTACCAAATTTGCGATGTTTTCAGTTTTTATTTTTTGCAGTACTCTTTCGACCCTGCTCTCTGTCTCCTCTACTTTCAGGACTCACATGATAGGAATGCCACTATCCTGTAGATCTGTTCATTTCCGCCACCCCCCACAGTTTATTATATTTTTATGTAGTTCAAATCAGGTAGTTTCTATTGTTCTGTCTTCCAATTCACTGACTCTTTCTTCTATCCCCTTCATTGTGCTGTAGAGTCCATTCACTGAACTTTTTATTTTTATTATTCTATTTTTGAGATCTAAAATTTTTATTTGGTTCTTCTTTATATCTTCTATTTCTTTGCTGAATCTTCCTATTTTTTCATGTGTTTCAAGTGTATTCGTAATTGCTAACAGAAGTATTTTTATCAGGGCTGCTTTAAAATCTTTGTCAGATTATTATAACATCTTTGTCATCTTGATTATTGGCATTGACTGTTATTTTTCATTCAGTTCGATATATTTCTGGTTCTTGGTATGATGAGTGACTTTTTTATTGAAACATGGACATTTTCATATTATGTTATGAAACTCTGGATCTTGTTTTCCTTCTGTTATAACTGTATTCCTCTGACTCTGCTCTGGCAGGGAAAGGGGTGGAGCACTGCCTCATTACTGCCAGGTAGACTTGGAAATCTGGGCACCCCACTTGGCCTTTGTTTACACCAGAGGCCTCCTAATTACTGCTGAATGAATTGGAATGGGTGTTCTGGCTCCCCAGGCAGTCTCCATTGTTTCTATGTGTGAAAGCCTCTTTATCCTTAGGTAGGAATGAAAGTCCCAGTTCCCTAGTTGGACTTCTCTGACCCCACCTTAGTGAGGAAAGGGAGTTGGGTTGCCTCACTGAAACCTTGCAAAGATGGAAGTCTAGGCTACTCATTTGTTCTTGCCGGTGGAATGGGGCACAATTTTCTGTCATGTTTGGCCGGAATAAGCTAGCTATTGTTTAAAAGTTTTCTGTCTCCATTTGCAGCAGGTTTTTGCTGAGGCTTTTTTGTTTGTTTGTTTGCATGCATTGACATTTCTGGATTAACAACTTCTTCAGCTTAAGTCTAGGACATATGGGGCAAAAAGTAAACCCAGGAAACTCATTACTGTGTCATTCTTTGGGTTCTGAAGTCCTTAACTGGTTTGCTTTTTTGCTTTACCTTTCAGAATCTTCCTGTGTTTGTTTTATACGTAATATCCAGGGATTTTAGTTGTTTGTAGCATCATAAATAGGGAAAACTACACCTACTTTGTCTTCCCAGAAGTGCAAACTGAAGTTTCTTCTGCAGTTAAACATAAATCACCATATGATTTAGCAATTACCTTCTTGAGTACTTAATCCAGAGAAATGAAGACTTATATTCACACAAAAACCTGTTATGAAAGTTCCAAACAGCTTTATTTGTAATAGCCAAAGCCTGGAAACAAGCTAAATGTCCTTCAGTCAGTGAATGGATAAACAAACTGTGGTATACCCATGTAATGGAATAATACTCAACAATAAAAGGAAACAAACTTTTGATTCATGTAATTGCTGGGATTAATCTCAACAGCATTATTCTGAGTAGGATACAAAAGCTAATTTCATAGAGTTACATATTATATGGTTCTATTTATAAAACATTCCCAAAGAGACAAAATTATAGTGAATGAGAATTCACTAGTTGGCCAGGGGTTAGCATTGGGAGAAGGATGTGACTATTAAGGGTTAATACAATGGAGTTTCTCTGTGGCAATTGAACAATTCTTGATTGTGGTGATACTTAAATCTATACTTGTGATGAGATTTCATAGAACTGTACATACACATACTCATACACATATACCCACAAAAGAGTGTATGTAAAACTGGTAAAATCTAAATAAAATCTGCACTTAGGTGAATTCATATACCAGTGTCAATTTCCTGGTTTTGACAATGTACTATGGTTATATTCATTATGGTTATCCTTGGGGAAAACTGGGTAAAGAGTAAATAGGAACTGTATGTACTATTTTTGCAACTTCCTACATGTCTTAAACTATTTTAAAATCAAAAGTTATAAAATATAGTTTACAACGATAAAAATAATCATGCTTTAAAAGTTTTAAAAAGTGTTGAAATATTGGTCTACATAAACAGCTAAAAATTTTGTATGATGAGTTAATTATTCTACATTCTTCCTCCTCCTGTTCTCAAACTACTTGCCCTTCTCTGGCTTGCTCCATGTCCCAAGAGGCTTACCTTTATGGAATGTATCATCTGGATCCCTCCTCTTCCACATAACCAGCTATTATCAGCTTTTGTTAATTCCTTTCTCTCTTCTTACCACTAAGACCTAGTGGTTGAGACAGCATTCTTCTATTTTTTATAACATTTGTTGGTTCCTTTAACCCTTCTTGTATCTCTGGACATAGCCCTTTTATTTAATTCCTTTTACTCATAAAAGTTAAAATCTTTGAGTGTACCATCTTTTTCCGTCCAGAACTCTAATACATTTAGCCAAAAATAGATAAATTAAGTGAGACAACAAGTGATATATTGAGGCAAATATTTGTAACTCGTGATAAATAAAGATTTACACTCTCTAATATACGAAGAGTTCCTATAATAGGAAAAGAAGAAAACAAATGACCAAAAGAAAAATGAGCAAAGTCATGAACAAGTATGTTACAGAAGAAAAATTTCAACTGGCCGATAAACATGTGAAAATATGCTCCTTCATTAGTATTCAGAGAAATACATTTTCACCCCTAAGATGGGTCCAATTCCCCTTTAGGACTGAAGCAGTCCCCCTGCTGCCAAGAGTTTGGGCAAGAAACAATCCCTTCAGCTGATGCCTTCTCCAAGCATTTTTCTCAAAGAAAGCTGATTTGCCCAAGATTATGGCCTCTCCCTAATGGTGGTCTACAAATAACGAGTCATGATGTGAGATATAAAAGTCCAACCTCTTTGTCTGAAGGCTGGATAACTCTAAAGGTCTGTTTTCCAGAAAACCCAACACAGCATGAGAGTAATACTCAGTATATGGAAGCCTATAGGAGCACAGGAACTCTAATAGTGTGAATTGTTGCAATATCTTTTGAAAAGCAATCTCACATAATCAGTTTAAAAGAAAAATATGTATCTTTTTTTATTTTTAGAGGCAGGGTCCTTGTAAGTTGCCCACGCTGGAGTGTAGTGGCTATTCCTGGGAGCGATCATAGCACACTGCAACCTGGAACTCCTGGGCTCGAGTGATACTCCCACCCCAGCCTCCCCAGTAGCTGGGGCTACAGGCACGTGCCGCCATCCCTGGCTTCAGCAATCCTAATTTTCAGACTCTGTCTTTGAGAATTAAAAATAAGAAAACATTAGTACAGAAAAATATATGTATAAATGATGTGTATTGCAATTTTATTTGCTGGAATAACTGATAATAGCTTAAATAGCCATCAGTAGAGGAATGATCTACAATTAGAGAAATGGGACATCCATGCCTTGAGATATTATGAGACTATTAAAAAGAATGAGCTAGATCTGTATTTAGTAGTAGGCAGAGGATGTCCAAATGTCAATGATACAATGTTGTATAAAAATAAAAGAAAAGCAAATTATAGATGTGTGTATGCGTATGTGCGCCCACACATCTGTCTTGCTGTAGCTTATTGAAGATCAACAAATGTCAGTTACTGTTAGAAGGACATGTTTTATTAGGCTTGCTCTTTAGCCAGAACGTGCTAGCATGGCCATGCTTGTTATTTATGGTGGTGGCCATTTTGAGTGGCTGGGTGTTTTTTCTGATTAGTCAGTGCACATGCTGTCCTGATTGTTAATTATTTTGATTGTTGTCTCTTCCTATGAAGTATATTGTCAGCTGACTGATAATTTTTGAAAGCCTGTTTATGTAGGTACAAATGTTCAATACACCATATTTGTATTCATATTATACTAAATACTTGGTTGGAAAAGGAAGTATTCAATCCAGATATTATATCTATATAACAAATATAAACAAGCTAGAATTATAATCAAAACTCCTAGTTCTATATGATAAGCTTTCTGGAGATACTTCCTCTTCGTTATGAATAGCACATATTTGGAGAGAGAGATTATACATTTTATAAATGAATACTGGCTAAGCATCACTTCTCATTGCTTGCACTATGGTCCTCTAGGGTACTGGAGCATATATTTAGGAGAGCCAAATTCCAAAGTTTAGAAAACACTGTTGTATGCATATATATCAGAAATGCGTTAAGAAAAGAGAGAAGTGATACTACATAAGGGCTTTGAGCTAGTTGATTCAGTAATAAGCATATTTTTGTGTTATCTTTGCATGATTTATAATGCCTTTCTTCTAGAGAAAACGTAACAGTGGAATGAAAGAGTATTTTGATCAGTTCTTTAAAGAAATAGATAACTACTTAAGAAATAAATATGTTCAACTTAGAGTTTACTCATTTGTATTTGATATGATCTGACACTGCAGAAAGGGGAAAGATCTCATTATTGCCCAGGTCTTTACAAGAAAGGTTCCCCAATGCATGACATGGCAATTTGTTGCCTCTGTTTGAATGGATTTAGACAAAGCTTGCAGCATTTAGCATTCAGTTCCTTTGACAGTACCTTTTAACATCTTTCTTATTGTTCCATTTGTGGGTCAATGCAAAGCATTCATGAAGACTTTGTGGTTTAGGGAGCAAGTGACGCTGTTTTCTAATTTGTTGTAATTGCTTAACTTACTCAAATAGTTTAATTTACTTCTGAATATGTTCAGCAGCTTAGAAGAAAGTTGTTTGTTCAAACATGAAATCTTTATAATTAGAAAAAAATATTATATGGGTTTGTGTTATATAAACATTAGTGAACTTTCTCCCTACCCAATTTAATTAATCTTTAAATAACATTGGTTATGTTCTTTTGGAGTGGGGGCGAGAAAAGATTATGCATTGAAAATTTAGGCTTTTCTGAGAAGTAACATACATTTCTCTAAGTGAGAGACTTAGACTTTTTCCTTAAATCTCTCTTTAAACAGTCATTAGGACTTCTGCCTCAGGGAATGGATTAGCTGTATCATTCCTCACTCTCAAATTAACCCCCTCCCAGCAAACTGCTACAGCCCCAGTCAGCAGTAAGGTTACCAAACCATGGGGGAGTACACAAAATGTCCTTTCTCTTTCCAGTCCAATCTATCTTTGAAGTGCCAAGGAGAGAAATTCTGGTAGCAAGTAAATCTGAAATTCTGTTTAGCTTCAAAAAAAAAAAAAAAAAAGAAAAGAAAAGAAAAAAGATATTCTCACTGATATTCTCTCTTCAAACCAGCAATCTTTTTCTGTCCTTTGTCTACCTCAGTGTCTTTGAGGTGTCTCATTAGTGGGCTGGTATTCTTGACACAATGCTTTTTAGGAGTTAGATTTCTGGCCTAAATCTATGCTGCTTTTTTAGTGACAAAATATTGTACAGGAATAATGAAAAATAACACAAGAGTCTTGAATAATATTTTTCGTTCACTTTCCATGAGTTAATTACATTTCTTCTCTTAAAAAAAAAAAAGAACTATAAAAACTTCCATTTCATATTATGTTGCTTTCACAAATACCTTGGTTAATAGTATGGATATGGAGCCATTACTGAAAATGAATTTTTGTTGGCTGGAGTTTGCAGCCAGGAAGAGTAATATTTAAAAAATGAAGACACTGTATCCCTCCATTGCTATCCAATCTCCTCCCCAATATAGTTTTATGATACTTCACTCTTTCTTGAAGAAATTGTCTACTAGTCGTTAGGTACCCCCACCTTTTTTCTTATTTTCAACTTTTAGAGAGGCTGAAATTAGGTGTGAGGGATGAAAAGGACTGTTTCTGCCTCTGCTTACATAAGTAAAATGGAATGAGGTGAATTTATTTTAGAGGGAGCTTACTATCTTTCGTATGGGTAAATTGATCCAGGAACTTAAACCTTAGATGCCTCAGGTTCTGTGACTATTATAGATTGTGAAGGTTAGAGCTACAAAGGAATTTGGATCCTAAACATCATTATTAAGGGAAACCAACCACAGAAAATGCAAATGAAAACCACAGTGAATGATTAACATGAAAGACAGGCACTAGCAAGCACTGCAACAACTGGGCTTCTTCTCTGCTGTTGACAGTGCCACCACTTCGGAAAACCGTCTGGCAGTAGAACTGAAACTAAACATACACCTACCCTCTAACAGCAATTCCATTCCTAGGTCTACAACCAACAGAGCTGAGTCCATATGTTCATCAGCATGCACTAGAATATTTATAGCAGCACTTTTAGTAATAGTCCCACGTGGAAACAACAGAATAGATGAATTAATTGTGGTACATTATTACCAAAAAATAATCTAGGAAAAAGGATGAGCCATCTCTAAGTATATACAACAATGTGGATGGACGAATTTCACAAGCTCAATGTTGAGTGAAAGAAACTGAATACCAATGAGAATACTGAGTATTATTCAATTTGTATAAACTTTGAAAACTGGTTAAACTAATCTATGGTGTTACAAGTTAGAGTGGTGGTTAGCATTATTTGGGGTGGAGGGAGAGGAGTAGAGACAAGAAGAGGTCACGAGAGGCTTCTGGAGTCTGGTATTGCTCTGTTTCTTGGTCTGGGCACTAGTTACCTGAGTATGTTCACTTCATGATTTGTGCAATTTTCTGTATATATGTTTACTCCAATAAGAAAGATTAAAAAGAAAGAATGGACAAAAAGAAGAGGATTGACAGCATAAAAGTCTGCTTATTTTTTTTTTTCACCCGTGGACAAAAATCAAGAAGGAGATATATGATTAAAGCCTATGAAGATTTGAGAGTCAAAGTTTTAAACTCTCTTAGTGGCTAGGCTAATTGTTTGAACAGAATGCATGTTCCAGACTTTCCTCATCATTAGAACACTAAGTAAGACTGCCTCAAAAATATTTAGTCCTCAGTTCTTCCTTGGGAGATTCTAGTTTAGTGTGTTTAAGAGGGGACCAGGAATCTTTATTTTTAAAACACACCTTAGATAATTCTAATGGTTAGTCAAAAAGAGGGAAACAAAATTCTGTGATTTCATTTTTTTTTTTTTCCATAGCAGCCAAGAATGATGCAGCCTCGGTTATTCCTGTTTCTCCTTCATCTACCCCAATCCTCCCACATATATCCAATTCCAATTTGAGCCATGATTGTCAAATGTTGCTTTAAGCATTTGTTAAAAATGCAGATTTCTTGGCCTTATCCCAAAGGCTTTGAATTGCTAAGTCTGAGGAGAGGCCCAAGCAAGGATATGCATTTCTCATAAGTACCCTAGAAGGTACACAGATTGAGAAGCAGGTGGTCTCCGAAGTACACCTTGAGAAACTCAGGCTTGGAGAAAAAGAAATATATTAGCCAAACATATATATTTGGTTTAGTTTTTCCCCTTTATAACTGGGCTAGTTATCTGCATTGATTATTAAGTCCCTGATAAATATTAAGGTCATAGGAGATAGGGAGTTTGTGTCCCATTTTCTCTTAGGGAAAATTTGACAGCACCTGTGATTGTACTACTTAGCCAATAAGCATTGGGAATGTCACAAAGTCCAGATGATTAAAATTCTTTGTGGCACTATTATATTATAATCATGGTTGAAAATTAACCTGGAGAGCCCTGAGTTTCCTTTTGTGCTTATATCACTTTTAATAAAAAAGTAATCTATTTCTCTAGTCATTAAAGGTTTATTATCTATTATGTATTTGGCTTTTGAAATATCATTTGGTCCCTGTGATTTCATGGGCTCTGGTTGGAGGTTTAGGAGCAAAAAATATCCACGTTCCAAACGGTACAAGGTCTTATATATTTTTGATGTTCCATTTATCAGAATTAGAATATAGATAAGTGTTTACCTGCTCACAGTTCTTTGATAGGTGTTCTAGTAAAATCAAAGGCAGAGGAATGGTCTCAAATGGATTTACCTTATAATCGGGATTCACCAGCTCTTGCAAATTGTAGTCATGGGTTCTTTCTACAATTAGGAAAGAGCAATTATCAATCTCCTAGATACTTTATTTGTCTAAAGCCTTGTCTTTATGTATTATGTAGTTGCTGATATTTTAGGAGAAGGCATTTTATTACTTCAAGAATGCACAGATATATGAGAAGGAAAATGAAGAAAAAGAATATTATCACTCTAGACAAATGATTAGTCATACTCAGTTTGGAAATGTTTGCTTAATACATTTTGTCATAGATAGTACGGAATCCTAGACCTCTTCACATTTCTTTCCCACCTACATTCTCTAGTTCCTACTGGTACAGGGAAGTGCCTTAAAGAAAAGGCTAATGATAGGGAACACAAAGGTGTGTTTATTTGTTATCTTATTTCTATTTTAAAAATATAGGCCAATCATACCTGTATTTCTGTACAAAGAAATAAAATAATATAAGGCTATCTCAGATATAAATTGGTGTTCATTTTTGAAGGCATCTTGGCATCTAATTTAAATATTTATAGCCTGGAGAAATTGAGACTCTCAAATACAGCTGGTGAGAAAGTAAATTAGTATAACCACTTTGGAAAACTGTTTGACAGTATCTACTAAAGCTGAACATGTATCTCCCTATGAACCAACAATACTACTCCTAGGTGTATACTCAACAAAAATATGTAATATATTCACCAGAAGACTGTATAAGAATCTTCGTAGCAGCACTAACTGTAATTGTTGCCATATGGAAACTACTCTAATGCCAATCAATAGTAGAAAAGATAAATAAATTGAATGAGAATGAATAATCTCTAACTATACATAATGTGGATGAATCTCACAAATGCAATATTGAGAGAAAGAAGTCAGATGTAAGAGTATATATTGTATGAATCCATTATTCAAAGTACAAAAATAGGCAAAACTAATCTGTGCTATTATAAATCAGGACAGTGGTTACCCTTGGGGATTTGTATAGTGACTGGAAGTGGGCATAAGGAAGGATTTTCAGGGAGTAGTGATGCTCTGTTTTTGATGCTGGTTGGAAGGGTATGTTCAGTTTATGCAAATTCACTAGGCTGTACACTTAAGATAAATGTTCATATTTATGATACTTCAATAAAAAATTTAAAGATAGTTACAGCATGAGTTTGATGTGAGTTGGAATCAGTTTCCAGTTTTATAAACATGCACCTATTTAAGAATATGCCAGTCTCAGAGAAAAGTAGAGAATAGTGTAAGTATAAACAGTATTTACTCATTGTGAAATGGCCTTTTTTTTTTTTTGCATAGTTTTTAAGGTGTTATAGCCAGGTGGAATAACATTAAGATTTGGTATCCTTAGACCAGAATCAAGTTCTGGCTCTGTTCTTGATAAACTGAGTTCCTGGGGCCAATTGCTTACTTAACACCTCTAGGCTTTACTTTGCTCATATGAAAACTGGGTGTAATGATACCTAAGACTTTATGGGACCATCGTGTGTCCCTGGAATTATAAATTATTTTCTATATTGTTTGTTTACGAGAATGCAAATCTCATGGGGGCTGAGATTTCTCTCTCTCATTCATTGTAGTATGCCAAATTCCTAGAACTGTGTCTGGCAAGTAATTAGCACTTACTGAATATTTGAGTGACTAAATTGTGAAAACAAGAATACTGAAAGAGCCATGAAAATAGAAAATGTATTTACATTCTAGCTGCTGCTCTGTCAGACTGCTATTAAAAGTCATCAGAAACCCGAGTCTTGTGCTTTGCTGTACTACTCATTGTAGTATAGAATTAGGCTTAGTGAACTCTTACCACATTCAAGGGAACATAAGTAACAATGTAAATAAATAACAATTATTACAGTATAACTAGGCCTAGCATTCCATAGTATTACCTAGCATTGCTCTCCTTTCTGGAGCTAGTGAATCCATTCATTCGTTTACTCATTTCTACATTTATTAATTAAACAAATACTTACTGAGTGCTGGTAATATGTAAGAAACAATTTCTGCCCCCGTGAAGCTCCCAATCTTGTACGGGACAGACTAAATGGAAATTCATGCAAATCTTTTTTCTTTTCAATTCTTTGCTATGTCTTCATCTACTTCTGAGGACCTGAGTGGGTATATATATATATTTTATAATAGATAAGACCTGTTGAGAATGTTATGGATAAAGGATGGGAGTAAGCCTTAGAGAAAACCACATTTTTTTTCAGGAATATTTGTTAATATGCAGGTTACTTTGTTCAGGTGTTCTTTCCAGGATGTTAGAATCCTGGGTCCTAGAGAGAATACTTACTGCTATATTGCTGTCCTTTTGAAAGTGTTCCATATCTCACAACAGTACTATAGACTGTTGAAAAGTCTAACAAAAATCACCAAACAACTGTACTTACTGAGAAATTAGATCTTTACCCGATTTATCTAAAATGTGTGTGGCTGGTGGTTAAACCTATCCAAAGTTCATCTTTGCCTTGGTTCACTGATAGGAGCAAGACTTGGATGGGTTCCAGAGAAAAATTTCTAAGGTCAGGAGAAATAGCTTATTTCAGCAATGGGATCCCGTATCTCTAGGCTCAGCTGTTAGTACCATCTCCATCAGGGCTGACCTTTTGCGTGCATAAGGAAGCAGCCTCAGCCATGAGGGGCTGACCTTCCAAGAAGAGCATGATGCTTTCAAGGTCCCCTATGGAATAGAGATAACCAAGAACGACTCTACTGTCTGTGAGTCAGTGTCATTTCATGGTAGTGGTCAGGTGCCAGGTGTGTGAAAACATGAGACATGCCTGAGGCTGTCATCCCTGTACCAGCTTAGCTCTCTATCTCATTTCTGCTCTCACTGCTCCTTGGGCTCAGAGCTCTGCTACCTGCCTGGACTTCTACTTGTCTTTTTCCATTGTTTTGGATTGACTCGTTCATAATGTTACCTGTTCTTGTTCTATTGAACTCTACTCTCTCAGCTGTATCTCTAACCAAGCCATAGCATTTACCCTGCCGTTCATTCATTCATTCATCCATCTACTATATGCTAAGGTCTATGGGGATAATGGGAAAGACAAGCAGTGATCTCTTTGCCTTGGCCACAATGCCTCCCGCTTAAGCCCTGCAGGACCCAACACAGTGTAGGCTTTTCTGATTAAGGCTCTCTGTTCACTTGCCCGCTGCTACTCTTGCTAAGGCAGATGAGTGATGTACATAAAACTATTTTTTCAGTGTCCTGCATTTGGGAAGTGATTGACAAATTATATATATAAATTGTAAAATATTGTATAAAAATATATAAAATACAACATATTTCATTTTATAAACAAGTATTCACATATTTTTTGTCTCAGAACCCCTTTACATTCTTAAAAATGATGGAGTTTTGCTTATTGTATTATATTTAGCAATATTTACTGAATTGGAAATTAAAACTAAGAAAATTTAAAAATATTTATTAATTATTTAAAGTAATGATAAACTCATTGTATGTTAATATAAATAGCATATTTTTAAGAAAAAATAACTACATTTTCTAAATTAAAAAATTTATTAAGAAAAAGGGCATTGTTTTACAGTTTTGCAAAGCACTTTAATGTCTGGCTTAATAAAAGACAGCTGAATTCCCATATCTGTTTCTGCATTCAATTTATTATAATATCACACATCATGTAGACTCTGGAAAACTCCACTGTACACTCTTGAGAAATGAAAGTGAAAAATCAAATAATGTCTTAGTATTATTGTGAAAATAGTTTTAACCTTGTAGACTCCCTGAAAAAGTCTCAGGAATGCCCAGACCTTCCTGGACCACACTTCAGAAATGATTTGAGAAACTCACAATTCTATTTATTTCATGTTACATCACATTTGATCAATTGAATTTCAGTGGGTATTCATAAAATCTTAATAATCCTATTTCAAATTAGAAAATAATGTATTAATTTTGGCATATATACATTTTATGAATATATATTTTAATATTCATTAGGAATTTAGGCAAAAATTATAATGCCCTATTACTTAGAGCTTTATTTGGATAAGGAAATTATTGCATATAATTTTAAAAAGGAAATGGTCTACCCAGGTCAGTGAACTTTATAGTAAAGGCAGATTATTGCTTAAATTTAGTGCAATAAGATTACCTAGACAAATATTTATCTTCTGTTGAGTGATGCTTATAATGCTGCAATTAGGTATATAGAACTTGCTGGAAGAGAATTTTATTTCTATTAAAATCCCCGTATATATCACGGGGGTATTTGTCTTCATTTTACATTGGAGAGCCTAGGTTACATGCATTTTGTGAAACAATGTATTTTTTCAACAGGCACATAATCTTTTAGATAGCATGCATCAGGAAGAGGTATCAGCACGCTGATTTCCTAAATCAAATTCCCCACCCCTACAATGGGCATTTATGAAAGAGAAGAAAGGATGTCATTACTTGTTCCTCAAGATGACACAGAGAGGCTTATGCCGCTTGAGCAGAGGCTTCAAAATGTGCAGACTCAGGTCCAGGTTTTGATGTGATTTGATGGCCAATAGCAACAGAACTGCCACTCTTCATGGGTGATTAAAGACGAGGGGAGTGAGATGGCATGAACCACAAAGCCCTGCTGCCACCTGACAGATTTTTTCTCCGATTCAGGGAAGCCTTTACGAGAGGCCCTTTATGTGAGCCTGGTTCCCTTGCCAGAGTCTATTTCATATTTTTTTAATCTCTGCTACCGGATTGAAAGTGTAACTGCCGTTTTCAATATGCCTCAGAGCTGTTAATGGCCAAGTTGCTTTTGGAAACCAGTTGATTAATTTAGACAATGCAAAATATGGAGGTCCCAAGTCAAGAACGCACTATAGGAATTTGCCCTATTTGGATATAATTAAAAGGCCCAGATCCAACATAAATGTGACACTTTCCAGTGACATCTGGACTTTCTGTTTGCAAACACTGTTATAAAGGGCTCTCAGAGGTCAAGAGAGCAGGAGGCCACTCCATTTTAAAAACTTTTGGTATATCATAAAAATGGAGAAATGCAAAAGCAGTGTTAAAAACTGGATTTTATCTTAGGGACTTATATTGGACAAATTAACACTTTTAACACAAATATAATGCAATATAATTGGAGCATTCTCAAAGTACTTGCAGAATTTATTTGAACATATCTTTAAGTAAAGTTTGTTACATAACTTTATAAATATAGCTGGTAGTAGTCATGAGTTTGAATTGTGTGCTAAACACCATGTTCTTTTGATCTAGTCAGAATATCCAGTTGTCTGTGCGAATGACACATTTGGAAATGGAATCTTAAATTTGAAACTTTTTCTGGGTGTGATTCTCAAATGATAGGTTCTGCTGTTCCATCTTAAAGGAATGACATCTCTTCATCAATAATCAGGTACTGTTTAAGATGATGTTTTTAGATCTGGATGGCCAAATCATTGAGGATATAAATATTCAGAGAGAAAGGGATTTCCAAATTCTAAAATGCTATATGTAAGTATCTTATTAATGAAATCTAAAAATATGCTGTTTTTAAATAACATGTTCAATCTTGAGAAAAGCCGTATTTAATATCTGAATATAGTTATCAACAAATAATTTTATATTGAGAATTACTTTTCTGAACTTATAAAGTATATACTTTAAAACTGTAATTTTTTTAAACCTAAAGTGATTAGGTTTAATCTAAACTTTAGAATTGTGGTTTTAGAACTTAGCTTTATAACTGTATAAGGAACACTTGGAGTTAGAATTGGGAACATCATCCCTTGACTTAGAATAATAAAATTGTAAATGAAAGTAGAATAAATAGATGTCAATTTCCTCAATGTAAAATGAAACACTAAATGGCTGAATTGATTTCTCTAAGCAAGCTTGTTGAAATCCAGAACCCAGGATTTCTGAAGTACAACCTGATGTTCTTTTTATTCTGTGACTTGCCACCTTTTAAAAATTGTTCATATTTAGAAAATGGCATGGAATTTTAAAGGCTCTTACGAGAGGAAAGATAATTGTTTGTATTTTTAAAAAGATATATATATGTGTGTGTATATATATGTGTGTGTGTGTATATATGTATATATACATGTATATATGTGTGTATATATGTGTATATATATATTATATATAGGCCGGGTGCAGTGGCTCATGCCTGTAATCCTAGCACTCTGAGAGGCTGAGGCAGGAGGATTGCTTGAGCTCAGGAGTTTGAGACTAGCCTGAGCAAGAGTTAGATCCCATCTCTACTAAAAACAGAAAAATTAGCCAGGCGTCTTGGCATGCACCTGCAGTCCCAGCTACTCGGGAGGCTGGGGCAGGAGGATCCCTTGAGCCCAAGAGTTTGAGGTTGCAGTGAGCTGTCATGATGCCATTGCACTCTATCTAGTTTAACAGCGAGACTCTGTCTCAAAAAAGAACAAAAAAAACCCAGATATATATATATATATATATATATATCGCGCATCAATAGCAGCTTTTCAAAACTTAAGGAAAAAACTAATGCAAATTTAAATATAATATTATAGAAATATTGAATGTGTTGTTTTAAATGCCTTTACTTTTATGTAATTTTTGAAATTGTCTCCATAATTTTCCTTTATATATCCCATGATTTTTAAACAATCTGATGGTGGATTTTTTTTAAAAAAATTTAACTTTTATGCTTCTTACACTTTGGAATATTCTGTTTTTCTTTTACTTAACTGATAAAATGTTTATGATGAATTTTTAAATTTATTTGGAAAACATTAAAAGCATTCAGAGACAAGGCAGCTTGTTATGGAGGCTATGTACTTTCAGAAGAAAGAAAATTGTGTGTGTTTGTTTTATTTTATAAATTGGAGACAGAGATTTTTAGTGTTTTATTTAACGCAGGGATTGATAATCCAGTGATTTTTATTCAGTTGGCTGCCTCTCAGAAATGTATTCTTTGCTAAAATGTCATTATTTTTCCTTAAAGAATCCTGTTGAGTCAAATATTTACTTGCTTTTTAAGAAAAAGTAACTCAGGGAACTTCATTCCGCCTTTTAAATTTTTATAAGAGTATAATTGTGACAACAATGCATCTAATTCTATATGCCTTTGTCTTTATTCAGTCAAAACTCTAAAAATATTACAGCCAAGTATCAGATGGATTTAGTTACAAGCAGTTCAATTTCTTTTTATAAGCATTCAAGTATTGCTTCAGAATAAAACAAAAGCTTGTATCAGACAAAGGTAAATTCACTGAAACCTAAGCTAGATATTGACTGCACGTGGATAATAATTTACTTTTCTACAGCTTTGGAATTTGACAGGGAGGAGTATATTCTCTAGTTTACAAGACTTTTCAGCTGTTTCTTCTAAGAATTCCTTTCTTCTCTAAATCTTCTTGAATTTAATTGTTTTTCTTCTCATGTTTCTTGGAAGTTCTTGTGAATTTTATGGGTTGCATTTCTTTAAGCTACTGCTAGCTAAAATCTCTATCCCCTATTTTTTACCATTTCACCCTCTTTTAATTCAGGTATCTGCCTATATTAAAAAAAATAACACATTTCTTTTTTTTTAATTCTGGGAAGTAGCTATATTCAATTTTTGATACCCACTTTTTCTTTGACAGGTGCAAATGACATTTTATAATCAGATTGAAAATACATGTTTAATATTTGCTTTTCGTGCTTTTCGGGGAAAAAACATTTCAATATTTGATTAATACATTTTTTGTTAATTATCACATTTTATTTTTAATAGAAGTTGGATCTTATAAAGAAGTCATTTGATTATATTAACTTTTTTCTTTTAATATAAGGTATAGTTAAAAACTTGGAGGAAAAGCTGACTGTATTGCAATCATCTTGTATTTCAAAGTCCACTTTGCATATCTTTGTATACTTGAATTAATATAAAAGCCTGATAAAGAGATGAGAATTAATGTATTCAACCTGTAAGGAGTAAGTAGTCGATTGTTGATTTAAGCTTGTTGAATGAGATATCACAGGATGCTAAAGAGGCAGACCAGCAGGTTTCAGGTGATTAAAGAAAATCCCTCATCTTGGAGGAACTTGAAGGAACATGATGCTATTTAACTAGAATCTAATCAGTAAGAAGAAAAGCTTGGAAGTAAAAAGATGGAATGTTTCATGTCATTATTTACAAAGCAACTGAACAAAAGGTTAGGAAGATAATTAAGTGCCTTACTGCTAAGTGGAATTTTTCAAAGCATGTTGATTAGACGTCTTCTTTAAAAAAAAATAATTAAACATCTAAGTCCAGATAGTCTGGTTAAAAAGGCTAACTCAGTTACATAGATAGAGACCAGTTGGGAAGAAAATTCACAGTATTGTATATGGTAGCAGATGTTCACAATGATGAACTTAATTGCTCAGCAAAGTCTTGATCATCCCTGGGTAGTTATAGCACTAAGAGTATTTACTGTGTTGTAAGTTTTTGAAAACAGGAAATCCATGCAGACTTACTATGCAATGGCACTAAATGGATATTTCCATTATCTTGGTTACTCTATTTTTCAATTGATTTGAATAAATAGAATTTGATTTTTTCCCTTTGCCTGAAAAAAATATCAAAAGCAAGTATTATCATTTTCATTATAAAATGCAATTTGCAACTGTCAAGTAAAAATTGAATGTCATCTTTCATATCTGCATTTTGTATTTTAAGACACTCCTGGTGATAACATGAGGAGATTGACATGGCTCAGATTGTGCTTTGTAAACACATGCCGGCAAAGCCCTGGCTTCTCTTAAGTGCGTGGTCAGGTCAAAGTTATAATGGCTGTAGTATAGCTGAAAATGAAAACTAGGAAGTCATGACCTTAGGATATACTTTTCTACCAAAGAAAAGAAGCTTGAAGCTAACAAGTTGTGCCAAACATTCGGTAGACATGTGTTCTTTTGTCAGTGTTCTTTTACCATTTTAACATTTTAATGACCTCAAACTTACTTAGTAATGCATACTTTGGGGGCAAACATCCAGTAGCAGATTGCTTCATTTATTATCAATGAATTTATTTATTCAGTCGGTCATTGCAGAGCTTTCTCTCTGAAGAACACGTTTAAAAAGTTAAACTGATCCTCTGCTCACCTGGCAGTCCATTGTGAGTAAAAAAATAATAATTACCAATCTACCTGTGAGCAGTTTGCAAAGACTGATGTCGTGAGTGTCATATTAGAGGCTCCTTTGGAAATCTAAAACAATGACGCAGCCCAGACATTCTCAGCTGAAGCATATGATCTAAATATAGTTGAATTAGAGGAAGAACATTTTGGATTCTAGGACCTACTAGTGCTTAAAACACTTTTAGTTTTTAACTTGTGCTTTGTTTAAGCCAATGTGTCTCAACCTTAGCTGCACATTAGAATTACATGGGAACTTCTAATAATTATCATGTCCTAGCATACCCCAGACCAATCAAGTCAGAACCTCTCACTGTGGGACTTGAACATCTGTATTTTTTAAAGCTCTCTACACGATTCCAATGTGCAGCTAAGGTTGAGAACCACTGATTTAAACATTTTACTATTTCTTCATTCATTTTATTATTTATTATTCTTGACCTTATTAAAAACCCTGTAGCATGACTTCCTTAATTTAGAATGCTGGGATAGATTTTCTATTTAAAAATATCCTTTTTATGGAGTTGGACTTAGGAGCATTATAAAAGGCCATGATTCATGGTTTATATTATTTTTACATTATTCAAGTACATAAAACTTGATCACCATGGTTTGACTCCTTTCTGTGGATGCTTTGCTGGACAGAGTACGTTATAATATGAGTGTTAGACATTTCTTATGTCCTATCTCACATCTTTCCTGCCCACTTCTTTTCTTCATCCATTGTTGCTGCATCAGCTGAGCAGAGATGTCACCTGATATCTTCTCAGCTCAGCTGTACCTCATACTATGTTTTCTGCTCTGGGGATTCTCAGCTACTTCACCTAGGACTCAGCTAGTGCAGTGCATTATAGAACAGTTTCAATTCTTGACCAGCATAATAAGAGCAAGTGGTAAAATGCTCCTCTTTTTTATGTCTCAGGCAGACAGTTCTGAAGTGTATTCTACATGTTTCCAGAGAAAGACTGAACCCCAGTTTCCCACATCAATCACCAGTGCAACTGCACGCCCTTGGGATTGCTTTTCTCCTTCCTGTTTCATGCTTCCCACCCCCCTCAACTCCCATTCCAGTTTTGGGGGAACCACTTCCCCAGACAAACTACCTGCACACAAGACCTCATCTCAAGCTCTGCTGTTTAATTTCATCCAAGCTAAGACAGTATGGACAAGAAAAATCATGGTAGGCATATTTTAGTGTGTGCCCCTTTTCTGTTGTGGTTTTTCTTTTTATCCCATTACTTTTCTACTTAATACATTAATTTTATTAAATTATTATATGATATGGAACACTTTACTTCCAAATCTTGAAAGCCAGAAGAGAGCCTTATCCCCATGTTATCTGTTAGGGCAGGGGTCCCCAACCTATGGTGAATTGTATAATCATTTCTTTATGTATTAAATAATGTAATAAGAATAGAAATAAAGTGCACAATAAATGTAATGCGCTTGAATCATCCCAAAACCATCCCCTCCTCCCTGGTTTGTGGAAAAATTGTCTACCATGAAGACAGTCCTGGTGCCAGAAGGTGGGGCACTGCTTAGGGACTTACTCGTGTGTCTCCTGCCCTTATCATCCTCTGCAAGTTTTTCACCTTGAATCCTCCTTCTGGTGTCCACCTAACGGCTTGCCCTACTTTCTTGATCAGTGCCCAACCACACATTCACTCTAGACTATGCAGCAAACATTTTATAGATTCAGACAACACGATAGCTCAGTAGCATCAGCACAATATTAAATGTAATAGAGATTTTGCAGAGAGAGAAATGATGCTGATGCAGTGTGATGCGATTTGTGTAGTGGAAAGGCAAGCACTTTACAGTTAGGGTCCCAGTGCACGTTAATTGCATCTTCCATTGCCCAGAAAATAAATAGGGCTAAACATATTAATAAGGACCACATAGTCATTTTTTTTCCTCCAGCAGTAAAACTGATTTCGATTTCCTCAGTTGAGCACCAGATGTTTGAAAATATGTGTATTTGAACATTATAGTGACATTCTTTGCCATGAGATATATAATAAGAAGAACACAGGAGGGGGTCATAGCTCCAGAATCACACGCACTCTGGGGCATATGCATCAAGTGAAATGGTGTCAGGATAGTCCGAACTCCTGATCTTTTCTTTCTGTCTCTTTTTGGCCAAGTGCATGCCGTTGAGTACATGGCGGTTATGTGCATAGATGATGCAATTCCACTGTCTGGGCTTATTTCCAGGCTCAGGAACTGAGGACCTGTGTGACTATAGCACATAACTCTGATGCCTTGTGACATTTACTTGCCTTCTCTCTGACTTGAGAAACAGCTGCAGTGGAGAGTTCTGTGCAAGCTCAGATTCACTGCAAGCTAACAGTATTCCAACTCAAGCATGGATATGTTTTTTAGCCTCCTGCCCATGACCTTTTTCTGTGTTGCTGGAGTTCCACAGACCAGTAGGGGCCAGAAGAATGGGAGTGTTAATGCCCCAAGGACAAGCATTAACGAAAGGGATCAGGAACCTGGATAAACTCCCTAGCCTGTCATCATTTAGGTGGGCAATCCTGGGAAGCATCTGTACTTTTCTCAGGACGTCCTAATGGATTCAAGGCCTGGTTGCCCATAACATTAGCCTTAGTAATGGACCCTTATATTGGCCTCACTTTCTTCCCTCTCTCATTCTTCTTGCAACTTCAGTCTGATTCCTGAGATCACCTCCCAAATACAATATCTGTATCCAAGTCCTTGTCTCAGGCTCTGATTTCAGGGGAAGACAAACTAACGCAGTGATGTTAGATCAGTAATAGAATCTCCCCAAGTCAATACTTGCTCATCTATGAAATGAGAATATTAAGATCTACCTTACAAGGTTGTTGAGAGGACCGGATACAATTTATATAAAATATTTATTCCTATCCACGGCACATGATTCACTTTAAAAACTGACAGGTAGATAGCAAGAGACAGACAAATACAAATCGAAACCTCATTCTAACATGATTTCTATAGAGAAGGCAAGAAAGACACAGAGTGAACAGAACTGAGAGGTGCTACATTCATAAATACTTCCACTATTTTCCTTCTGTCATCTGAGGCAATTACCATAGGCACAATCAGTCCTCCTTAGAACGAGCCTGTGCTCTGTGTTACTTGGCATTGAGTTGCCCTACTGTTCTGTTCCTTTACCCCTTCTCTAACAAATGCTTCCAGGAATTAGGGATTTCATTTCATTTTCTTAGTACATTCACCTTTTAACTATTCCAATTACATCTTATCTCAACCAATGAAGTATTCTACTTCCATTAAGGACTTTCCTATCCAGCAAGCTCAAGTGGGTCCAGATTTCCCACAAGCACCTCATTTACCCAGTAGTGTGTTGCTTAGACATTAGCTCCTCCATGTACAGGGCATGCTGAGATAACTGAAGCTCATTTCTTTAAGTTGTGCTTACTTTAGGAATACAGATGTTAAAATCAAGCCATTTTGTTTTAAGTTAAATATAGTAAATGTTGGCCATGTCTTAATTAGGGTTGCTGTAACAAATACCATAGACTGGGTGGCTTAAACAACAAACATTTATTTCTCAACAGTTCTGGAGCCTGGGAAGTCCAAGGTCAAGGTACAGGCTGATTCAGTTTCTGGTAAGGGCCCTCTTCTTGGTTTGCAGATGGCCACATTCTTGCTATATCCTTGCAAGGCAGAGAGAAAAGGGGCGAGTTTCCTTTTTCTTCTTATAAAGACACTAATCCCATCATGGAGACTCCACCCTTAAGACCAAATAAAAGGCCCCACTTCCAATACCATCACATTAGGGCCTCAACATGTGAATGTTGGGAGTATACCAACATTCAGTCCATAGCAAAGAGTGACAAATCTTTCAAAATTATTGCATTTTTTTTTACCTTTTCAAATAGAATACATTGAGCTTAATTAAAAGTTTTTGATACCTTAGTTAACAAGAAGCTAAACTAGAAGTTATTGTCAATTCTGTACTGGTTACTTAATAAATGCTTGTTGAATAAATTATTGAATGATCAAATGAATGATAACCTAATTCTTTTCTGAGGTTTCTTCCAACTCTAAAATTCTATGATTCTATGATTAGCAAATCTTCTAGGAACAAATCTTCTTTCAATAAAGTTATCCTAAGCTCTTTGAAGTAACTGGAGGTCCTGGTCTCCTTAGTTATAGACTGGTGTCACTATAGCTAAGGACCATAACTGAATTTCTTATGCTGACCTCTTTAGAGCAGCCTAATTCTGGCTGGAGTAAAGGAACAGCTTGATCCTGAAGTTGACATGCTTAAGCTGGAATTTTTACATGGAAAGGACAATCTAGTTGGAAGGGTATCTGGGTGTACGTAAAAGCATATTGCTTTTTACTTAGCATGTGTGATTTTTTTGGGAGGTGTTAGAATCTATGAAAATTATGGAGTGCTAACATCTCCCAAATCACACACTGTGCTGCTGACATAACTCCATTTCTGCGTAGTTGAAATTAAAACCTTTAGAGTCATGTGTAAAGTATGAGTGTAGGTTCTCACTAAGAATTTCAGAGGATATCATAACAGGAATATGCAAATGCTTTAGTGCAGAGACTTGTTTTGGATATAGATAATTATATAGCTAATTTTTTAGGTTTATGATTATATATAATGGTATTATATATATTTCTCTTTAGTTCTTAATTCACAAAATATGTATTGTATACATTTGCTCTGCTAACTACTGCCCAGTAATCAATAAACAGGACAGATATGGTTCCTGACTCATGAAGTTTACAGAAAAGATGAACTAAGTAAGGTGTTCCTACACTGATGAAAGAACAGCCTTCAGGAGACTGCCTACCATTCCACAGAAAAATAGTTTTTGGACAAAGATCTTCTTCAAATACAAGATCTTGGTAGATTAAAATTTTTGTTTTGGTGTTAAAATATTTTTAAAGAAAATGCCGACATTTAGGTGTCCTTTGTAATGTGTGTAGCTTTCTATGTAGTTTCCTTAGCTAGAACCAAGTGTTATTAAGTCCTTGTAAGGCCAACCATTTAAACACTGTTAGAGAACACAAAGAAAAATGATAGCTATGTTTTTGTATGAATAAAAATGTATATGTTATAATAACAACCAGTGTACTAAATAGGATAGACTTATGATGCCCTTATGTGTATTTATTTGTTTGCTTATTTTTTTTAATTCCTTACATTTTGGAGAACATAGGGGAAGATTGATGGTTGCCAAAAGGGAAATGTGAATTTGTGAATCAGGAACAATCAGACGGTATATATATTTCCATCTTGCTAAGTAAGGGTGGTCTTAGGACTTGTGATGAAGGGTGATGAAATGCGATTTGGTGATTGTGTGTGTTTATGCATCTTAACTGTTAACTCTGACAATGAGTGTTTGCATATTCTTTGACTAAATAGATCCTTTATATTCTGTCTTACAATGTTGTTGATAAATTGATTAAATCGGTAATATCTTTCTTCAAGTTTCCTAATTCTAGGGTACCATGTGAAAAGATGCAAAAGAAAAGTTGTGCTTTCACAGACGATATTAAGAAATAAATACTTTCTGCCGTAACAATGGAAAATTCAAGTACTAGTTTAAATATCAAAAGACTAAGATAAATGGTTACTTGGAACTGCCCATGAAATGCCAATTTGGCTTTCTCTGTTGTTAACCGGTTGGAAACGCAGATGGTGATTTGATCAAATTTCAAACATTTCAAGTTCCTCAAAATGCTCTTAATTGACATAATTTTGCTCTGTACACTTACTTTTCTTTACCACTCTCTATCAAAGTTAGTGAATGAATGAATAATCCATCTTTATCCCAATGTTTTGATATGCTACATTTGTCATATACATTTCATATATATTGAGATTTATTTTAAAAGTTTTTTTTCTGTGTCACTGATCTATGTCCCTATATCAACTCAGGTTTCAAATTATTTTTAATTATTATAACATAATATTTGGAGAGGTTCATTAGTCTTCTTTTTCAGAAATTTGCTGTATTTCTACACAGTGGATATTTTTCCCATCAAATAAAGCTAAAAATTATTTCCAGTTTTGGAAAGTATTCTTATGTTTTTAAAACTTATTTTAGATTTAATTTAGGGAAATGAATTTTTTAATAATACTGAGTTTTATTAATATTATCCACTACCAACATAGGTCTTCTCATTTGTGTCTTTTTTATAGCTTTTATAGAATTTTATACATTGACTGCACATCCTTATGTTTGTTTTTAAGTGTTTACGGTTTTCTGTTGCTATTGTGATTAAAATGTTTATTCCATTAAATTTTTGACTTGATATATAGGGATATTATTAAATATTGCATATTAATGTTCTCATATCTAGCTACTTTGGATTTCCTTTTGTTATAACATTTTTTCAGTTAATATATTTTATTTTCCTTGTAAATTATTATATTGTCTGCACTTAATTACAGCTTTGTCTCATTTTTGCAATATTTTAATAAATCAATTATTTTCCTATTAGGACTGAGTTCAGTTTTATATAGTATATCACTAAGGGGCATTCTTATCTAAGTTAAGTTGTGACATAAATGAAAATGCTCCTTATATTTCATCATTAAAAGATTTCATTTTTTTAAGTTTCAGGAGGCAATCCTTTTAAGATTAAGAAGGTTTCTTTTTATTCCTAGGTTATATAGAATAGAAATGGACATTTTATTAAAAATTTATAAATCATAGAATTGAATTTGTATATGTATATTCATATACACACATTCTTTCAAATGAGTTAATTTAAGGAATTTCATTAGCAAATTTTATAATATTGAACCATCCTTGCATTTTTAAGATGAACTTTACTTGAGCATGACACATTAATCTTTTGATATATTTTTGCATGCTATTTTTAAAATTATTTTTAAATTGAGGTATAATTTACATACAGTAAAATTCACCATTTTAGTATATATTTCCATGAGTTTTCACAAATGAATGCAATGGTGTTATCACCACCCTATTCAGAGGTATTGCTTTGATTTGCTATGATTATGATTTTAGCTTCTAATTCTATAAGGGAAATAGGACCATACTTTTCTATTTTTTGTCTTATCTGTCTTTGTCTGGATTGGGTATTGGGCTTATTTTAGCTTTATGGAAGGAATTAAGAAGTTTCCTATCTATTTATATGGTCAGGAACAATAAATAACACAATGATCATTGATTTCTTAAAGATTTTATAGAATCTGCTTCTTCCTAGGAGTAGATCTTTGACCATCCATCCTTTCATTTTCTCCTCCTGCTTGTTCCATTTGGGTTTTGAATTTTCTTGAGGTAATTTTTATTACCTATATTTTCCAAGAAAATTATCCATTTTATTTAAATTTTCAGAATTACTGGCAAATTGCTAATATATGTATTTATTTATATTTCTGTTGTAGTTATCACCTCTTGTTATTTAATTATATTTTATTCTTTACCTTGATGGGTCTTAAATTTTTTTTTTACCTAACTTTTTTAAAGAGCAGCTTTACTTTTATACTTAGCTACTATCTGCTTTTCTATTTCATTAATTTCTGGTTTTATATTTTTCCTTTCTTTCTCTGTCTGGTAATTTCTCCCACTCTTAAAATATTTGTGAGGTGATTTTTCTAAAACTTTGAATTAAATGTTTATTTTCAAAATTTTTTTGTTTTCTAGTATATGTATGTAATTTTATGTTTCTACATCACATAGTAAATGTTATAAGACATGAGTCTGTAGCATTTTATAAAAATATTCTTTAATGTCATCTCACAGATTTTGATATGTATATTTTTGTCATTAATTTCTAAGTAATATGTAATACTATTTTAGTTGCTTTTTAAGCCAGTAATTATTTAGATATTTAAAGAAAAATTTCTGAGTGATTAGATTATTTTAGAGAGGGCATCTATGCTTGTTTTGTATTAATTTTAACTTTGTTCCATTGCCTCAGATAAAAAGTATCCTGTATGATTTTCTGTTTTTGTAGTTGAAAATCTCAATTATAAAATCTTTGTGTTCTATCACCTGATTTGTTTCATTTATTTTTATTGAGGTAAAATATACATATGCAATGTACCATCTTTACCATTTTTAAGTGTAAAATAAGCGGTAGTAAATACATTTATATTCTTTTTTTTTCCTCTTCTTCTCCTCTCCCTCACCCCTTCCCTGGCCTCTGGTAACCACCAATTTAGTTTCTATTTTTATGAGATCCACTTTTTTTTAAGCTCCTGCATATGAGTGAGAAAATGTGCTAGTTGTCTTTCTGTGCTTGGCTAATTCCCTTAACGTAATGGCCTCCATGTGGAGAGATAGGAACACTAATACACTACTGGTGGGACTGCAAACTAGTACAACCTCTGTGGAAAGTAATATGGAGATACCTCAAAGAGCTATAAGTAGAACTACCATTTGATCTGGCAATCCCATCACTGGGCATCTACCCAAAAGAACAAAAGACATTCTATAAAAAAGACATGTGCACTAGAATGTTTTTAGCAGCACAATTCGCATTGGCAAAGATGCGGAAACAACCCAAGTGCACATCAATACATGAGCGGATTAATAAAATGTGGTATATATATACCATGGAATTCTACTCAGCCACAAAAAATAATCGTGATCTTGCACCTCTTGTATTATCCCGGATAGAGCTGGAGCCCATTCTACTAAGTGAAGTATCACAAGAATCAAAAAACAAGCACCACATGTACTCACCATCAAATTGGTATTAACTGATCAATACTTAAGTGCACATAACATTCATCGGGTGTCAGGCAGATTAGTGGGGGATAGGTATATTCACACCTAATGGACATGGTACCCACTGTCTGGGGGATGGACACACTTGTAGCTCTGACTCAGGCAGGGCAAAGGCAATATGTTTAACCTAAACATTTGTACCCCAGTAATACTCTGAAATAAAAAATTAAACAGGCCGGGTGCGGTGGCTCACGCCTGTAATCCTAGCACTCTGGGAGGCCGAGGCGGGTGGATTGTTTGAGCTCAGGAGTTCGAAACCAGCCTGAGCAAGAGCGAGACCCCGTCTCTACTAAAAAAATAGAAAGAAATTAATTGGACAACT